>CM076583.1:647604863-647772457 GCA_034641835.2 Pinus albicaulis | reverse complement strand
CAATAGGGGATATAACTTCTTGTTCGCTGGTACATACATCGTCCCACACACCCTTGGCCATTTCAATCTCTTAAGAAAAAAAATGGGGCAGAATTAATCCTCCACCGAGCATGACGGCCGGCTTAAAAATGCTACAACATCCTAAAATAGTACACAAAAGTGAGGGAGTACCTTCCCTCACGGAGTTACGAATTTATATAGGATGAAAAGGAGGTCCTGCCACTATCCCCGGCGGAGCCTTGCGCATAATTCCTTTCTTCCAATCTACCTTCATATTCTTGTCGATGACAAAATGTTGCCATCACTTCCTTTCTAGTTTCTGATTTTTAAACCACTGCTCACCGGTATTTTCCAAACACCCATCACTTTGTTACTCTATAAACTCTTCGTAACCTCAAATTTTTGGAGGCCCAATTTTTACTCTCGGCCCATTTTTGAAACTTGTGGAAAACTATAGGGCCACTTCACTATTGTGCTGTCAAACTTTTGCAAAAATTGAATAAAGCACGAGTCTCACAATAGTGCAAGACTATTGCGATACTCGGCAAGTTTGTTCTACCCCTACGAGAGATGAAGGTTTGCTTTGAACGGAGTAGCATCGGCTAACCATGAGTTATGAACAATCAAGAATTTACATGCAACTTAGGGAAAATTGGTTCTTATAGATAGGGATCAACTATCCACCATACGGTTCCATCTTATCACCCATTCATTCCATGAAATAGCCATGGATGCACGACATCTTTGAGATCATGCCGTACTAGTACTTGCGGCGACATTTTATGACTAGGTGAGGTAATCATTACGAGTAAAGGACATCTAGGATTATGGCGGAAAGGGGGTATATCAAGCAATGGTTAAACACTTCCTCCTTCATAATTCAAAAAAAATAATTTTAGCATTCATTAAAAAATGATCATGATTCTTAACTTAAAAATACCTTGTACTTTAAATAATTTTCTCCTAGTTAATATGATAGCACAATTACTCATCGACTAAGTGAAAATACTTCTTATAAACTTTCATGATGACCACTTTCCTATGACGTGTGCTATGAAAAAGAAAAAAATGTACTATGTTTCGACGAGTGCATGCTTGCACCAGGGTCTACTTCTGCCCTTAAGCTATGCTATTAAATGGTACCATTCTTCTTGCACTTATTATATGGGACGACATGCTTGCATTGGTGCAGAAGCATAATATCTAAAAAAAAAGAACATGGAATTTAAGTAAAATATAGGTTGGACTTCAGCTTCCTCAACTTATACGGAAATTTTCTTTTCCCTTTCTTGATTCTTCATAGCATATCCTTTTGCTTTTTGTCGCGAAGATCTGTGATGAATTCATGAGGGGAACGAGAGAAGTGGGAAAAGGAAATTTGAGAATGGGGAAGGGTGCTGTTACGGGGATTCCGGGGAATAGTACTACAAGAGGGGATAAACAAAAGTGGGATAGGGAAAAAAATTCAAGGGTAAAGTGGGGTTTTACAAAACGGACGAGGTAAATTCGGAAAAATATGAGGAAGGTTAATCATTACGGGATTGAAAGAAAAGCGAGGAATATTACGAAAGTGGAATATGAAGAAAGGCAAAAAAATTTGGAAGGCAACTACGCAACGGTGCGAAAAATAACTGTAGTGAAAATTAAACATTACTTGAATAAAAATATCCATGTTAATTACGATTGTATAAAGGTTGGTTACTGCCCGAACTGATTTACTTGGTGGTTGCTAGCATATCTAAAGATCGAAGCAACATTCTCTTTTTATTAGAAATTTTTGATCTTCTTTATGGTAGTTTTCAGGTTGATCATGCCGCAATCATGTCGGTGGGCGATTTTCCTTAATTACGGAAAATATTTTCTTTACTTTTTATTTAAAAAAAAAATTGTATTTTAATTTTTTATTTTTTTAAGAAAGAAGAATTCATGTTTTCCAAAAGGTTGGTATTACCATTCACCACTCTTGTGTCTGGTGCTATTGGACTTCTTGTGTAAAATATTTCTTTGGCAAGTGGTTGAAAATACTTCTTTGTCTGTGTCCATTTACCAATAATGCGAATTTTGTCCATATTAGTTTTAACTTCTCTTTGCTCCATTATCGAGTACTTTCCAGTCCTTTGCATAAGGTCCCATCCAATGTGTATGGAATTTCCCTTTGAAATTTAAATCTAGAATCATAAAGGAGCACCCAATCACTGGTTGGAATTGCTTTTTCTGAATAGACTTGTCCCTTGCCACCTTTTTCGTTCTTTCCTTTGAATTGATGTGTTACTGTGAATAGCATCCATACGAAATTCATCTAACTCATTGAGTGGAGAAGATGATGTTGTTGTGCCTCAGAGAGATCTAGTCCTAACTAAAGCCTAGGTTCTGAAATTTTTAATTTGGAATTCAATTAACGGAGACACCATTTTATAGCATACTAGCTCATATGGTGTATGTCATGATGCTATTTCTCCATTGGATTACTGTGTACCCACAAAGCTTCTGGTAATATTTCGGCCAGTGTTCCAATGCATATTTAATTTCTTTATAAGAATGGACTAAATCCCACTTTGTTGTGGATTCTGTTTTGGCCATTTTCTTGTGGGTGATATGGTGTGGATTTCTGTGCTAGATCTTGTGGTATTGATCCATCACACCCTGTCTGGGATTAGAAATAAGCGTGGACCATTGTCGAAACAATTTCTCTAGGCACACCAAATGCGGTAAAGATTTACATTAAAAATAAAATCATGACAACTTGCTGTGTAGAAACAACTTTAGCTTCTACCCATTTTGTAACAAAATATATACAAACCAAAATATGCTTTTTTACTTAATGACGTTGGATTTATTGGCCCTATAAAATTAATAGCCCGTTTTTAAATGGCTCAATCATAACTTAAGGAGCATAAAGGCATTTCATTCGTTTGATTAGGTTAGCCCACTCGTTGATAGCTATCACATTGCGTGACATCTTGTTTGGCATCCTTAAAAAGGAAGAGCCAAAAGTAACCGACACACAATAATTTATATGTAGTCCACTTATCGTGAAGTGGCCTCCACAAGGTTCATCATGAGAAAATTTCAATATGTCAGAAACACCCATCTCTCTTACACATCTAGATAATCGGATACGGACCGGTGTAAAGGTCTCCTTGAATCCGGAAATTATGTAGCACTTTTCTAAATAATATTCCACTTTTGTGAGCGGACAAGTGGGGTGGTGTTTCCCAATAACCAAGTAATTAGCAATGTCGAGGAAAACCACGGAGAATCTTTTGACATATCAAAAAGATGTTCATTCGAGAGATTAATAATTAATAGGAATTTCTTCACCGGGATTATCTACTCTAGAAAGAAAATATGCTACAACAATAGATTTTCCTGGTATATCAACAATAGTAACATTAAATTCATACAACAATAGCAACCACTTAGTCACTCTACCACTAGTCGATGGTTTGTTCATCAAATATTTAATTGTGGAATGATTAGTATGTACAAATACTTCATATCCTATAATATAGTGCCTAAAATTTATTAATTGCAAAAATTACGAATTTGAAAACTCTTTCTGCATAGCTTGTATAATTTAATTTAGAGGAAGACAAATTCTTACTAATATAATAAATAGCATAGGATTTCTTATTTTTCCTCTTGTCCTAAGGCTGCGCCAATAGCCAAATCTGAAGCATCGGAAGGGAAATGTGAAAAGGCGAGGGGACCAATTAGGACCTCTAATGCAGTACTGTGCTAACTTTTCCTTCAATGTTTCAAAATATTGTGTTAAAAGTGCTTGTGGACAGAAAGAATGCATATCTTAGCATGGCTGATCGGAAAATAGGGGTAGCTATCTTAGAAAATTTTTCAATGAATCTTCTATAGTAACCAACATGTCCTAAAAAACCTCTTACTCCCCTTTGAGTTTGGGTGCGGGGGAAGATGCAAAATGATTTCAATCTTTGTTGGATCAACTTGGATACCTTTACGGAAATCAAATGGCCAAGTACCACTCCCGCTTTGCACATTAATCTACATTTCTGTCCTCCAAGGTGAGATGGGCTTTGACAATGGAGAAGTACTTTCTCCAGATTTTTGAGAGCTTCCTAAAAGAATCACTAAACACAAAAAAGTCATCCATATAAAATCCATCTTTCTTGGGTACTAGCACTAGCTGGAGAGACCCATTTGAATGTGAAATAGGATAGATAAAATCGGCATCCAAGATTTTTGTACTTCTTCCTTCACAATATCTCTTAGAATTGGATTCATTCACCTTTGGGGTTGTTGAATGGGTTGGGTTCCTTCACGAATATAGATATGATGTGTACAATTTTCGGGAGGAATACCCTTCATATCTTCATAGCCTGACAAGGCACTAAGATGGTTTTGCAACAAATTCACAAGTTTCTCCTGTGAGATGAGTCCAAATCTGAACTAATATGCAAGGATTTACCGAGGCTAATCTCAACAAGAGTAGTATGGGGCTCAATATTACTCGAGGGTGTTCGAATGCGATGTGGTATAGAAGAATGAGAATCATGATTATCTTGAAAAATATAGACTGAAAATACGGCTCAATGGCTCGAAATTAGGCATAGTGTCTAGATAATTCGAGGAAATCTTGAATCTCATCTTCTTGTGAAGACCCGGTAGAATGATGGATAAGGGAAATGGGTTGAGTCTCCTCATCACTATTTTGATCCAACCATAAAGTATCTCGAAGGTCTCGAATGGATGCGGCGGTATAAGGTAACTTTCTTCCTAGAATCTCCCTGCGAAATATACATATCCATAGGAACAACATCCAATATATGCATTGGACGTAGCAGGAAATATGGTCGACCCAAGATCGAGGATGTCCTCCTATTGAGTTCTTTGAGTAAGCACAATGAAATCAACGGATATTCCCAAGAATCTAATGAGATGATCACATCATCAGCCTCCCTTCTGGCTTAATTTTAGATCTGCTCACCTTTAATTCAAGCACAATGGGAGTAGGGCGAAGATGAAATAATTTGAAGTTGATCTATGGTTTTGCTTAGTAATTATATTAATGGCTTCCCCCCGAGTCTTCATCAAGAACATTAGAGACAAGGACACTACGATACGGGCGAGACAACATGGTTTTAGGGATCGGTATGTTTTTCCATAGACACACATCCCGTCATCAACTTTCACCCATTGCCCTACCAACAAATTGAATGGTTTGGGTTCCACTCTCTTCCTCCCAAGTTTCTTGAGACGAGTTCCTTAATATTCTTGGTACGAATGGGGATCTCTTTAATGGCTTGAAGCAAAGGTATCTTAATGAAAATATTTGACTCACATGCACCAAATAATCTAGAAATAGGCTCACTTGTTTCCATTACTAGCCTCTGCGGGAAGGGAGGCTCGTTGGAAGAAGATGGCAAGGATTCCAGAGGGTAAGGGGTTGCTTAGTGAAAACTTTTTTAGAGAATGTTTAATATTAGACCGAGGTAACTCATAAAACTCAATATGCACTAGATGGAATTGTGTGTGTATTTATACATGGAGGTGAGGCTCACGGGATTCACTTCCCAATGACTCTTGGCCTTCCTTGTTTACTATATTACATTAATATACATTCTCACCCAACCCTTTAGGATTAGGTGTCAAAATTCACCCTTTAATACGGAGGGATGTTGGTGAATCCAAGCATTGTTCTGAACTTTTCAAACTTTTCTCTTCCAAGTGCTTTGGTGAAGATATGGGTGAGTCGCTCATTGTGGAACAATGATGTATATGGAGGGTTTTGGCACAGGCATGTTATTTGTTCGATCATGGAACTTAAGGATCCACAGCCATTATTAGAAGTGTGTGTGAATATGGTGTTATTGAATACATTTCATCTTTAATTCTAGGATTTCTTATTTTAAAATTTCACTGGCCTTGTTCTTATCCATATTCTCACATTAGGTTGTGCAGATCACTGGTATTTGCTTTGCATGAATCTCAGGATATCTGATCAAGCTCATGGTGTAACTTTGTGAGTAATTTACTGGTTTCTTTGTCCCCATCAGAAATGCAGATAAGACCTCAGTCATTTGAAATCTTTATTTTGTGTCACTTCAGTCTGAAATCTTGAGTCCCCTTAGAGATACTTTAAATATTTTACTGATGAATAAATGTCCTTCTGAGTTTTTCAACCTTCGATAAGTTCCATGTGAATAGAAATATCGAGGTACCGAGTGGTAGTTAAGAATAGAATAAGACTTCCCATAATTTGTCTATACTTCGTTGCATCCTGGAATTCCTTCCCTTTAATGGATGTGAGCTTCAAGTTTTGTTCCATTGGAGTGGTTAAGGGATTGCATTCATCAACTACCAAATTTGTTAAAAGATCTCAAATGTACTTCTTTTGAGAAAGAAATATAAATTTAGGATTTTGAGTTACTTCAATACCTAGATAGTAATGAACATAACCCAAATCTTGGTCATTTCAAAACCTTTCTTCAGTGTTCTTCATGGATGCAATATAACTCTCATTATTCTGTCATCAAAAGATCATCTACCTACACCACAAGATATACAACTATTTTTTCCAACTTTTTTAACAAACAGTTGCATCTGTGAATAAAAATGTTTGAAGTCAAGTTTCGAGAAGATGCTTAGTTAATTTCTCATACCAGGCTCGCGGTGCTTGCTTGAGGCCATACAAGGATTTTATAATCTTTCAAACTTTGTGTTCTTGGCCCTTTACAACAAATCATGCAAATTTTGGGACATAAAAAACTTTCTCCTTTAGATATCCTTTCAAAAAGGTGGTTTTACATGCATACGATGGGCTTTCCATCGCTACATTTTAACCACAGGGCAAGAGAGTCTGGATGGTGGCCAATTTCTTTGTGGGAGCAAAATTTTCTTCATAATCGACCCCTTCTTTACGTGCAAAACCTTTTACATACAAGCCTGACTTTGTGCTTGTCAAGTGAGCCATCTGCTTTGTACTTGTTCTTGTAGACCCACTTACGGCCAAATGGTTTGGTTCCAAAAAGGTGGATCGGCTTGACTTCAAGTGTCATTCTTTATCAAGGCATCATACTCCTTTTGCATCACTTCATTCCATTCTTCATGAGAAGCGGCTTCTTTGAAGGAAGTTGGTTCATGATACGCCAGGCAAACTCAATTCATAGTTATAAGCAATATCCATATCAACGGAGTGAATCAAAATTATCTACATCACCTTCGTTTTGTCTAGTGGAACTTCTTGTTCCTGTGTGCTATGACATCGGGATGAAAATTTTCTAGTGTCTTTGTCACCCATTTGGGGGGGGAACTTTCCGAGATGACGAAATTTGCTCATTTTGACTAAGTTGGAGATTGAATCAAAGATTCGATCTCTCAATTATGTCAATCACATCGTTGAAGTTGTCTAAATAGTGGTTAGCTCTTCGAATTGGGGGAGAAAGTGCTTTGGAAATGATTCCACATATTGATCCGGTATAGAATCCCCCCTTCAAGATGTGGAATATGATTATCAAATTCTTGAAAATACTTTTCATGTGTGAATCTATCAAGCGATCGAGTTGCCTCTCAAAAACATTGTTAGTCTTGGAAGATGGGAATATGTTTTGTCTCTTATTTATTAAAAACTTCTTATTGACTTCATCATAGATACGATATCCTTTGGAGGTATTGGAATACCCCCAGAAGATACATTTTTGACCTGGCACCAAGTTTATTCCTTTGTACCTTGGGTATCAAAGCATAGCAATGAGGTGGAACCAAAGACAACCAAAATGCTTTTACGAAGAATGTGGCCATGCCACATTTCCTCAGGAAGTTTGGTTTCTGATTGAATTTGAAGGACACCTATTCTTTATATATACAACACATAGAATTGCGTCGACCCAAAGCATCAATTTTACATTCTTAAAAAACATCATGGAGCGAATCATATTTAAATTGTCTGTTCAGTGCACAATGCCATTACTGTTGGGGATTATAAGGCACGATTGTTTGATGTTTGATTCCATGTTGACAAAGATAATTTTCAAATTTTTGAAGTGTATTATTTTCCATTATCGGTACGTAAAGAGGCAATATGATTTTTGCATCATTTTTCAATCCATGCATGGCAGAAAATTCTTAAATGTTGAAAAGCATCGGACTTGTTCTTCGATAAGTAAACCCTTTTGTTTACGGTGTAATCATCGATAGATGTCATCATATATTTATTTCCATTTTGCGAAGAAATAGGGATAGGGCCACATAAATCTGAATGAATAGGGTCATGTTTTCTATGTTCTCTAGAATATGAATCATGGAAAGCGGTACCATTACTCTATTCTTTCCTAGAATACAAGCATCACATTGCTTAAGTTTCCTAGGAATTGTAGTGTTGGGGGCCCTTGTTTTGAAAATCAATAGATTTGAGTTGTGGCAAGTACATGGCGGAGAACGTAACCTCGGTAGGAAGAAAGGTGTCAAGGTTGTGAAGAGTAGAGGAGCCCAGTGTCGTGGTTGTTGCGGAGCAAGCATGAGCAACGGAGGGTGTGAGAAGGAAACAAGTGGTGTACTCTGGAGTGAACGAAGAAACGATAGACAACGGAGCAAGAAATAAGGAGAGCGTTGTCGGTGGCACGGAAGTAGAACAAATAGGCAGCCAGCAATGGATAGAGAGGTTGGAATAGATGGGAATAGGCAACGAAGCCACTCGAGAGCTTTGGGTAGGTTGCATTGTTCTCCTCTCTTACGGGTTACTATGGTTCTCTCTATCTAGGGACTTGTTGTATTTTGCTACGTTTCTATGCTCATATATAGTGAAACCTTGTAATAGTTCACCTCTGATGGCTGATGATTAATATATTCGGGAGTGTTTCTGGATACATGATTATGAGTGTGAATGAGTGATGTTATAAACCATTTAAAATTTTATTTATCGTTGGTTTAACTATTTTCTGAAGGGTACGTATTTATGGAATGTTATGTTATGATTGTCTAAGACTTTGGTTTGGCTTTGATTCACCTGTATGGATGTTGTGGGGATGATATCGATCTTCCCCTATCATAATAAGGTCGTAGCCGCCTCGGGGTGAGACTCTCTTCCCTTGAGTAGAGTGTAAATGTCGGCGTGAATCTAGACTACGGTGGAAAACCGTGGCAGCCCTCGGACACGAACTCGGGTCTTCTCTGCGAGACACACGACTGCCACCAACGGCCGTCGTGCCCCATTCACCGGGACACAATGGGCCGGAGCTAGATCATGGTGTCTCGGGTCTTGAAAAGAGAAATACGAAGGTTTGGTGGGATAACCACCTAGATCGGTTCATAGCTCGACGGTGAAGTGAGGACGACAAAGACGATTAAAGACA
Source organism: Pinus albicaulis (assembly GCA_034641835.2). NCBI lineage: Eukaryota > Viridiplantae > Streptophyta > Pinopsida > Pinales > Pinaceae > Pinus > Pinus albicaulis. The sequence goes on along the minus strand of CM076583.1, from coordinate 647,763,134 downwards.
CCGGTTCTATTCTCCCGAGCTACTGCCGAAGTGATACCTACGAAATATTTTGGGGAAAGTTCCCAAAGAACTCTACAATTGGTTGCAGAGGTTTCGAGACCAAGATCCTTAAGGGAAAGTTGCGAGGAAGAATGAGTCCAGCACGTGGGTACACGAGGATGCGGTGACCCCTTCATCGGTTAAACAGGCTTAACTTTCGAGCTATAGATTTTTGGATGAGATCTACTTTGGAAGGATATATAATGGAGTTTGCGGCCGAGTCTTTCGCAGGTCCTTCTAGAAAGGTAGAAGGTACTTTCGGATACGGGTTGAGGAAAGCTGCGAAGGAGATTCCCTTATGGATCGAGGCATTAATGGTAGATGAAGGAGTAGAAGTGGGATTCCAAAAGTAGGGATGGGCATTAAACCCGATCTTGGGGGGAAGGAGCGAGGGAGAGATGTTGCCGAACCATGAGAAGGAGGGTAGGAGTATGGATGTTTGGATTGCCAACAAGCTTAGGAGTGGCGAGCACATCGGAGGGCGTAGATTGCGAGGGAAAGGTGGTGAGATAGAGTGATGAAGGAGTTGAAGAGACGAGAAAGTAGTCGGAAGGAAAAGAGGGGAGGCACGCCTCGAGATAAAAGGAATGGAAGGTCGGGTGGGTCCCTAGGATATAGGAGGGGTCATGAAAGAAGTGCGACGGTGTATAGGAGTCCGGCCCTAGTAGAGCGAGAAGAATTTTGAAGGAGAAAGGTACAAACGCATGCAGAGGAGGTGTGCGATGTGGAGATGTACGTTGCGAGGGAGCAACTATTTCAAGAAAGACGGCATCCATATCTCAAGGTATTCCTAGTCCCCATAGGGTCCTAGCCAGCTCTAGTCCGGCCAACCACGGTGCTACTGCAAGCCCATAAGTGAAATTTTGTTAAGTTACGTGAATTAGTAGATTTCATAGCATTAGGTCTCCAAGTTTGGAGCATAAGCTAGTAGTAGGATTGCTAGTGGTCCCATCTCACAACAGGGATCCAGCAGCTTCATTTTCGCCAACATGAATTAATCACAACGTGAAGATCACTCACACGGTACCCATAATTCTGCGTCGAGGGAATGAAGACATCGAATAGCCTTGGTATCTGCGAGGCCATACGAAGACACGACGAGACTGAAGGTTCAGGAGATTGATAGAGTTTCGAGACCACTCTTAGGGAGAGAGCCTTACGATGGTTTATGAAATGGTCGAAGACTCACCTAAATCCAATGATGGCTGATGTAAAGAGGGATTTTATTAAAGATTAAGCGCCTCGGATCGACCAACAAGGCACCGCATCGAGAGATGTGGGTAGACAAAGAAGGAGAAAGCGCTAAGTTTGATGGCAAATTCCAAGGTTCCATTGCAGAAACTCGTATCCAATTAATGCCGTCATCGGAGGGATTGGTTCATTAAGGCTTTATTACCCTTAATTTGAACTCCAACGACTCAACGAAATTGACACATTGCAAGATGCTGCAGGCAGGCAATGAAGATAGAAGCCATGGCGGGTTACCCGCGAAGTTGAGTGGCGCAACGATTTTAGACCCTCGATAATGAGTCTGTGACATCAAACAACCGATCTAACGAGAAAACTCAAAATGCAACCCATGCAACCAGAGACAGTGTGTGGTGCACGCAACATCTCGTGGAGGGACATGTGGCATTGGAGTGTCCATGGTTGTGGGAGACCGAAACTATGGAAACCGTCCAGTTTGTGGGAGCATAGGGCCCACCACTAGAGGTCTTAAATAAACACCCAAGGGATATACCAACCACAACGACCCAATACATGGGGTTCCACTGCACCACAAGGAGTCAATGCAATGAATATTGTGAGGGTATGAAAAAGTATGGGTCATCGACCTGCATGTGTCCAATCTTACGGAAAGTATTCCAATGTTCCAAATAATATATCTTTTGTGAATTTTGTGCCTCGACCACCCATGACACGGAGCAATGTTGATGCCCCGGACACCCTGGCGAGCGGTGGGCCAGAAGACGCCAGCAGAGTAAATGAAGCTCTGAGAGGAGGAGGCATGAGAGGAGGCCAAGCGGGGAGGTAGCGGTAGGTAAGATGCTATAAGCGACCGGGAAGGGACATGTGGCTAGAGAATTTCCACTCCCTAGGAGACCACAGTGCAGGTTAGGGTTAACTCACACGCAACAAAATATTGCTTGGAGTCCTTGAGAGATGGGAGGAAGAGCTAGACGAGAGGGGCGAATCTAGTGAATGCGGAACCCGAGTTTAATGGGAAATCCAAACAATGAAAAATGTGTCCATAGAGACACGAGGTCGCCAAAGAACGAGGGAGAATTCCTGCTACTGGACCCCATAAAAGTGGTCGGGGAAAACATTCCCAAAGCTCTTGATCAAAGCTGAATGATAGAAACAATTTTTTCGAACGGCGAAACGTTTTCCCACTTGGGGGGGAAACGAAAGGAATCGAGGTTACGAGAGAAAATTTGGGAAGACAATGAAACATGGAATTCTTCGAAGCCTTAATGCAAGGTGGTTCCCATCTGTTCTAAGATTGTTAACAATGCACCAATGTTTTGGAGATAGTGACAAAACACGGAAGGGTGCTAAAACAAAACATAGGAGAAAAGCCGGCGGGAAGCAAACGAGGAAATATGTTCGAGGAGAATAGAAATAAATTAAGGACGGGGGAAAAAGAATTTCAAGTGAACACGCAAGTGGCGAGATTCTGAATTAAGGACACCATGCTTCGGTTGGGATACGATGTCAACATCTTACGAGAAAGAAAACTTGGGAAGCGCTCGGGAAGAAAAGATTCGACATACTCTCCAGTCAACTTCCGAATGGCGAACCGATGTTGCATTGTTCTCATCGGCCAGCGGAGGAGGTTGAGGTTGACATTGCGGTAAGAACATTTGTGGACTTTGAAGTCATTGACATCATGAGGCCAAGGATACGTACCCGGCCTTTGACCCCAGGGAATCGATTGGGATTTTGAAAATTATGTGGTAATTGATCTTGAAAAATACAGTGATCTTCGAGGATGGGAAATCGATTCACTCGGTCGCTTGATCCCTACCAAGGACTAAGATATACAAAAATTTGTGGATAACGAGAAGATGCTGCGACTCATGGACCATCTCTGCAAACCAGGCTATGGGAAGAAGGAAAGACTACATCAACCTAGCAACGGAAGGCTCGATGAGACGGAGAAGTATCCGTCTCGAGAATTGGGATCGAACTAGCGTGGGACGGTGGTGTAAGGAGGCTGAAAAATACATGGAGGTGTGCCAACGTTGCAAGAGTCGGTGGATTGGGGATGAAATTCGGGGGATACCCAATCTTGTTAGATATGAACGATGCTAAGTGTTTTCATAGCCAAGACGACTTGGGTGCTAGAGAGTGGAAGGTACCCTTGATGGACATGAAATTAAAATCCACATCTGCAAGATGGTAGAGTAACCATCCACAATTAGCGACACGATGGGATGAGGTGGCGGCGACGGTAAACGATTTCAAGAGGAGAAGGAGCCCGGAAGGGCGTGCCAGGGTATACGAGCCCTAGAACCCATCTAAATGAATGTCGAAGCACGATGGAGATGCGGTGGATATCACGAGGCTGACGGGTTCATAGGTTTATCCACTCACGGATGTAATTCCAAAGGCACGGTATGACGGAAGAAAAGAGAGAAGAGGGACCCACAATTGGCGGGGAAGTTGCGGGAGAAATTTATAGAGTGTTTCACCTTTGAAGAATAGACGAAGGCAGTTACCCCAAGCTTTGCAATATCAAGCGAGTGTGTTCTTCACCGATAGTGAATAGACGGATGAGCGGTCCTTCTATGCCTGGGTATCAACATAAGGTGGCATGTCAAAATATTAATAGTGAGATGGATGATGACAATTTGGAGGATCTCGGAGCACTTGTGTTTTGAAGAAATATAGAGAAGGGACATCGAAAAGAAGAACCAGCTACGGAAGGTATCCACCTCCTGCCTCTTAGAACCAAAAAAGGTAAGAAATATTGGAGCATGTCTGGAGACCAAAGGCTGACGACCATTGGAGACTACGGGACGAGAAAACAATAAAGGGAGAAATATTCAATCTACTTGAGGGTATGAGGACTTGTTTCCTTCATCAGTATAGCAGGATCTCAAAGGCATAACAAGAGATATGGAAATGAGGATAGCACTACGACTTGATGCAAGGCTTGTGGAAACATAGACCGTATCATCTAAGCAAGGGTGAAGGAAAAAGTGAAAAGCGATTGACAAAATGCTAAGAGCCAAACTAATATTCACATAGAAGAGCGGTGGGTAAGCATGGTTATACAAAGAAAAAAGAGGAGAAATCCGAGATACAAGTACGCGCGGATTACGAGAATCTTAAACAATTCTTGTATCCGCAGTTCGTTCCCTACCCCATTTAGTGACAAAGTCCTCGACAATGTTGCGAGGGGAACGAGGCATTCTCTCGTTCACGGAAGTAGCTATGGGGTTACCATCGGTGAGAATGACGGAAGGAAGACAAAGAAAGACAACCTTCACTACGGAATGGGGCTCCTTCGCATACAACGTGATGCCATTCGGATTCGAAGAATGCACCTGCATTTTCTCTCGCATTGTCGATAGCGACGATACGAGAATACATCCACAAGTTCTTATAATTCTATATTGATGAGCTTGGATTGTCATGTAGCATGCGAAAGATCATGCGACCTATTGAGAGTAATGTTTTATAGGTGCCGACCGCTACGGATATCGGCCGAACCTGAAGAAGTGTGTATTTTACCCGTACCATTTGGAACTGTATGATGGCAGACACGTGGGTATGTAATCAAGGTGTCTGTGTGAATGGCCAAAGTAGTAGTAATCGTCGATATGGAGGTGCAGGAGATCGTAAAACGGCTAAGGGTCATACCGGGACACACGAGGGTTACTGCGGGTGTTTCATCTGCAACTATGCCAAAATAACAACACCCTTAGAAAGACAATGAAAAATCGAGCGATTCTGAGTGGATGGCATTTGCGGAGAGGAAACTGCCCAGGCATGCTAAAGAAAGTGGCGAGTGCACCAATACTATTCCACAGAGCGGGACAAATAGTTCATGTACACATTGACGCATCCGGCATTGCGCTTGGTGTGGTCCTAGCTCAATTGGGGAGACACTTCGGTCGATCATGCGAGCATATTTTGTGGGTCACAAGTTGTCAACAACGGTGAAAACTACACAACAACGAGAGCGGGAGGCAACGGAAATGGTGTAATCTCTCCAAAAATTATGCCACTACCTATTGGGAGGTAAGTTCAAATTCTTCATGGATCATTCCGCATTAAAATATTTAGTGAACAAGCCGGTCTTAGAAGGGATAATCTGGATGGCTCCTAATTTTATAGGAATTCACATTCAAATTAATTGTAAAGCCTAGAAGGCTCAATGTGTAGCACCGATCACTTGTCTTGACTAGAGAATGGTGAAAGTGGGGGATCTCCTAGATGATCGACTGCCGGATGTTTGGTATTTTCGAGTAGAGCCATCTTGGATTACTGTGAATGAGATAGCGACCTACCTCACCACGGGCCGGTGTCCGCAAGAATATACTACATACAGCTTGTACGGTAGTTCGGTACAGAATATCGGTCGATGGCAGGACAAACATGCCAGATGTGGCTAGACAAAGTTCTTTGAAGATATTGTCTACGGATCGAAAGGAAGCTATGCTATGGGAAAGCCACGGTGGTGTCACATGGGAGGGCACGTGGGAGCTAAACCAATAGTGTAAAGTACTACAAGCGGGCTTCGGTGGCCAGCAGTGCACAAGGACGGTAAAGTGTATGTTCAAAAATGTGATGTATGTCAACGGACCGGATAGCCCTCCCACGAGATGAGCTTAACTTCATCCCATAAGGTACTCTAGCCATTCAAGAAATGGGCGGTTGATTTTTTGGGGCCAATTACGCCCATTTTGCAAAATATTCAAAGGCAAGGTACATAATAATGACGACGGAAACTGCCGACCCCTTTGGGCTGTTGCCGTGTGAATTGTCACATTGAACCTTTAACATTGGGTCATATTTGAAAACATAATCGACCGATTTGGTTGCTTAAGAGTAACCGGCGACCGAGTTACATCTCATCAACGAAACCATTGGTCCTCACCGCAACTATTCACAGTCACAACACCATAAAATCGACGCTGTATCATCCTTTGGCAAATGGCACAATGGAAGAATTTGTCAAGATACGGAAAAGGCCTAACAAAGATATGCAACGCAAAGGCACGACAAAGCCAGGACAAATGGATACCGGCAACCACAGGCCATACCGCACAACGGTAAAATGACTACACAACAAATTCCATTCAAGCTGGTTTATGGAAGAGAGCGATAGTCCCAACAAAATTCATGGTACCAAGCCTTAGAAGGTGCAACAATGCGCCAGCTATCTAAAAGAGGAATATTTAAAGAAGAGATTTCTCGAGCTATAGGAACTTGAGGAAGGACGATTCCTTGCGAGTTTCATTAGATGGTAGAAAGGGAGAGGTAGAAAGCTTGGCATGATCAACATATCAAACACTAGACTTTCCAAAATTGGAGAAAGAGTCCTACTCTATGACAATAAGTTCTAGAAAGTTCCCGAAGTGGATACATTAGCGGGACCATTTCATGTCATAGGATCAAACCGTTGGGAGTAGTTCAATTGGCACGATTAAACGGCTAGTTTCTACAAGGATGGGTCAAAGACGCATGCAGACATACAGTAATTTTCTCATTTCAATTTCAATAACTCTACTTAATAGTAAGGAGTAGGTAGGGTAGATTAAGGTGATAACTCTCTCGCACCCAAGATGACATAGATAGGTTTACGAAAGTAATAGAATAAATATCAGCTTAGTTACGGAGACCGCAACACAACCATTAGTGGTCGGGGAGGGTAGTGTCCAACGTGTCATCCACGTCGGGGAAGAAAGAGTACGCACGAACATCAACCCATCGTCATTTAGCATAGTACCGGTGTTAGTCGAAGTAGGATCATCGAAGAATGCGGAAATAATTGTCATAATTAGCATTATCCATACGTAATAAATTTTCCATAATTAGACATAACCACCGGTACATCGCGTACGCCCAAATCCCAAAACCACAGGTCAACGGTGTCGGGGGCCCACCTCAACGTGGCCGGTCGCATGAACGTAGCCGTGGGAGAAGCCGGTGAAACATTAATTAGTTATGAGGTCTCATCAACTTCCTCACCCATGCTGGTTACTTACACTGCTGCATGCGAGAAAAATATGAGAATGCGGGAAAAATCCAAGTTAGAGTTATAAACCTCCGAAGAGCAAGGGAAGTTGGAGTAGAACTAGAGGCGAAGGGCGTCCGGAGAGAAAGAGAGTCGAAGAGAATAGACAAAGAACTGGCTAGCGGGGTATACCGACGGCGAGCAAAAATGAAAGCAAGAGTAAGCCCGTGGTGGTAGAACGGGGAGTTGGATAGCAAAATTCGAGAGAATGGAGTCCTTGGTAAAAAAAAATATGACGGTGCAACCTTAATCATCGCGGACCTCCTGATTCCTTTGGTTTCCTACACTAAAGGTAGGTATGTGGAAATTATACAACGAGCGGATGGGAGGTAGCGAGGTCTGCCCAGGAGTTCGAGGGTATCTAGTAGTCCTCGATAATGAATTTAAGAAGCTTACCGAGTGTTGGAATTCTGAGTCTGTGATGTAGTGCACCAAATTCTTGTTGGGCATAATTCGAGCCGAATCTCTGTACGGGGAGCGTCTTGATTCACGCGAAGACATTCATGAGTTGACGAGGACTATCGCGAGGAAGGAAGGGATGTATCTTCAACGTTCCAAACTATATCGAAACGAGTAGCGAAGAAGTTAGGGGACACGGAGACTACTATGCCAAGTATGGCACCAAAGAGGAGGAAAGGGGAAAGTATTGAGTTAATCAACATGCCAAAATCGATTAGCTTGCCCTCATTGCCCGGCGAAGACGATGAGACATTACACCAAAGGAGGGAGTGTACATTAGACACAATTTCGAGTTCTTGCCGAACCTTTGCGTACGGACCCCGGTGAAATGGTGCTCCTTCTGTTTGAAGGATTTGTTCGAGGAGCATGTGAAGACAACTATAAGAGGGAATCCGAGGTTTATCTGTGGGTATTTGATAATAGCAACGGCGGGTATGAGTGGACTTTTGCCCATCATCGGGATACCGGTGGAGATCGCATGAGAAGATCGGCCCGATGGCGATTAAGTTTGTACCATGGAAGGTGTGCGGAGACCCTAGCACCGAGGAAGTAAATGCGGAGAATCATTTAGGAGTTGAGTACCGACCTAATGGTCGATGTTGTAATGGGTCATGAGAGGATCTGAAGACCTCTTTGGATGGATATAGTGAGCAAGTACGGTTTGGAGTCACACACAAAGCATACATTCCTCCCGGACACACTTGCGTATCGGAAAATTTTTTCCGGATAAGGGCCTTTGAAGTTCGAATTGATGAAGCTGGATTTTAACAGCAGAGTTTTTTCATGGGCAGGAGTTGGCAGTGGAGATCGAGGGATGGAGTGTACACGTACAACTTTGACGGGATGCTACCACAGGATTTGCCGGAGAAACGTCGGAGGAGGCAACAAACGGGATGTCGAACACTGTGACTCCTCTACGATCATTGACAACTAAACACGAAGGTACCAAGCTTTAATGAAGTAGTTTGGGTGATGGCCGGAAGTAGTGCTACTCCATTCCAACTTTTAGAAGTCCGAGCCTCGATCCCAGCTTGTCTCCAAGCCGCAATCTCCATCTTTTGCACCCATTCCCAATGTATTTTCAGTTCGCCAACACAGGTAACTAAACCACTAGTAGGGGAAAAGTAGAGTTGTGAAGCCCATAGCGGCTTAGGGGGCCAAGGTTGTAGAATCAGGTACGGTGGTCGACCTCATAGGAGAGGATCCACCCGAAACGGGTTGAGCGCGGGGGAGTGCGGTCAAGAAGAGCGGATGGTTGAGACGAGAAGAAGCAAGCGGGTTGCCACCTCACAGCCTCATAAGCCACGGCTACGAACATCCACATATCTCCACCTCATCTAGATCATATCACCCACCACTCTGTCCAGGTTGTGAGAACCCCACAACTTCGCACCATCCACCTCATCCGCCAACGTGACAAGTCCGATTGTCAGAAGAATACTCAATGGGGACCACGGGATGGAGGTTAACTCGGTACGAGAAGTGGTACCCCCATCCAACCCTACTGGGTCCCGCGATTAAGCACAACCTCATCACTCGGTTAAGGGCGACAGGTTGAGGGCTGTGAGCTGGGCCACTCACCGAGCCTACTTCACTCCAACCACCCAACCTGAGATCAAGAGAGCGATCAAAAGTAAATATGGCCGGAGACTACGCACCCCGACCAAACTACGCACGGTCACCTCCAAGACCGACCCGACAAAGATTGGTTGCCGGGTGGCCAGCCACTCTAGGGTAGAGAGCCAAATCAAGGTACCTCTAGGTGCGAAATCATGGAGAGACATGGGGGCCGGCTCGGGCATACTTGTTCATCTAAAGAGCGGCACGGCGAGGGCGAGAAGCCTCACTCAGAACTACAACGAGAAATGCAAACGAGCGGCGGCGAGCGGGCTAAGCATGCTTGCCCGAACGGCGTGGTGCTAAAACGGAGAAAAGAGTAGGCTAGGGGACGGTGGGAAACAGCGGCTAGGGTTCTCGAAGTATGGCACAGAGTGGCCGGCCCACGATAGTCCAAATGCTGGATGACATGCGGGAAACGAGATGTAGTAGGTCGGGCGATCCACCTCCGGGGTGGCATATTCAAACCTCCACCATGAAAATCTTTGAACTCGGGGTGGCATTAGCGGCCAGAGCCACGTGCAGCACGGTAAAGTGCAAGAAGTTCTAAGTACGCAGCCGGAGAGATGCATACGACATACTAAAGGGTATGCAAAATTCTCAATGACCCTCTGACGGTGAAGGCATAGCCAATATTGGCCCAACGATGTGAGATCTCCAATGAAATACATGAAGCAACGGATCCAACTAGATTGGACTAGCTTTATGCCCGAGGGTAGATGTGTTGGGGTCAAATTCAATAAATGAGGAGACTTCGATGGTAGCCAAAACGAGGCCACCACGGGAGCTTCTACATCCGTAAATATTAGTGCACAAATGATGCGACGGTTGGCCTGCGAGGCCGACACATAGATAAACACGGTGTTCGACAACGTGCCATCAAATGCGAGAGGAAGTTGTCACAAAAATCACGGTGAGACCGACGAGTTGATGCAAGGGTGGTAGCCGAGGCCATGGAAACCTTCTAAGAGCTCAAAGCTTCAGCTCTAAACAAGGTCCCGAGTTGGGGCCCTTGTTTGGACAACAAGTAGAAGGCATGCAGCTAGAATAGGGCACGGTCGGGGCGGACCCATGGAAGTGGAGACGGCCTGGGACAATTGACTCGGGGCGAGTCAAGGATGTTGTCGGGGCTTTGTTCGGAGCCCTTGTTTTGAAAATCAACGAGATTTTGAGTTGCGTCAAGTACGTGGCGAACGCAACCTCGATATGTAGAAAAGGTGTCAAGTTTGCGAAGGAGCGAGAGGAAAGGTGTCACGATTGTTGTGGGAGCAAGCATAGATGGCGAAGGGGCGCGGAAGGAAACAGCGGTGACATACGGTGAACGAGGAAGAAACAAAAGACAACGAGGCAAGAAAGAAGGAGGAAGCTGTCGGTCGCGTAGGCGTTAGAACAAATAGGTAACCCGACCAATGGATAGAGAGGTTGGCACGGATGGAAATAGGCAGCAGAGAGCCACGGGGAGAGCTGCGGCAGGTTGCATTGTTCTCCTCTCTTCTGGGTTACGCTGGTTTCTCTCTATCCCTAGGGACTTGTTGTATTTTTTCTGCGATTTCTATGGTCATATGTAGGCGAGAGCCTTGTAATAGTTTACTGTGACAGGCGATGATTAATATATTCAAGAGTGTTGTTTTGGATACATGATTATGAGTGTGAACGAGTGATGTTATAAACTTCTGTTTAAAATTTTGTTATCATTGGTTTAGCTGTTTTTCTGAAGGGTACATGTTGTGTTATGACTATCTAAGACTTTGGTTTGGCTTTGATTCCTTTGTATGGATGTTGTGGGGATGATACCGATTTTCTCCCTATCATAGTAAGGTCGCGACACACCTCGGGTGAGACTCTACGCCGCCGGACGGAGTGTAAATGCGAGCGTGTGAATCTGAACTATGACGGAAAACCTTGTTGGCCCTCGGTTACCGACACAGTCTTCTGCGAGAGACATGTTCTCTCGCCAACATGTAGGCAGTCCATTAACACCATTTTCTTCAACAATCGAAGGCTTTCATAGTTTAAGTGTACAAATCTAGCATGCCATAAAAGACTTGATGGGAATGTACCTTCATCATGATGTGTTTGAATTCAAATTTTTGTGCATGGCGGAGGAACCTTGCGGCTTCAAGAGTCTTCCTTCTTCTATTCCCTCCATGAAAAGTGAGTGTTACGATGCTTTTCGACCTCCCAGCCTGCCATCAATCATGTGAATGGAGTGTTCTTGCGCGGCGGATGTGGACCAAGGACAACAAGTTTCTCCTCAACTCGGGGAAGTATAGAACCTCATGTAGAAGATGATTTTGAGAAGACCGAGGCAACTTACGCTTTGATTGTGCCAAGCTTCTTGATGGCTTGAGTTTGGATTTTTACGTGAAGTATCTTTGCTCCATCAACTTTGTCGGTAAATTCTTCAAAAAATTCTTTTCTAAATGTCATGTGACATGTTTCTCCTCGAATCTAACAACCAATCATTTCTCCGAAAGTAAATGAAACATCAAGCAAGTCTTCGATTCTCCATTGTTGCAATGCTATAAAAAAAATGAGTGGATTTGGCGCTTTAACTTTGTCTCTTTCATTGGTTACCTTTTTTCTTGATTCCTTTGCTACTCAATTGTATCTGAGAGTATCTTGCCGCAACACGCACATCATGCCGGTCTTTATTGTATCGTGTCACAGTAGAAGATCATATTTTCGGTTTGGAGTTTGTCTGCCCACCCTTCATACGAAATTTCTTCTTCCTCTTCCTCTGCGACCACCTCTTCCTCTAGAATAATCTTGAGCATGAATCTTCTCTTTATGTTCAAAGCATACGACCTCTTGAGAAGATAGAGGGGGTGGTCATATTTCCAAGCTTTCTCTCTTTATGTAAACTTTTTCTCAAGGGACTCAAAAATGATTTTTCCTAAAGTTTCCACTTGCTTCCAATGACTCAAGATAATTTGAGTAAGTGGGATACAAAGCATAACATATGCTATGAGAGATATGTCAACATCTTCACGGTGCTCTTAATATCATGCATGATAGATCTTACTTGAAGCTAAAGCAAGAGGATCATCATTTTTCAATTCCAGATGAATGATTTAATCATTAATTGAACAACTTCAAGTTAAGAGATGAGTCATAGAGTTCTTTTAGCTTTCTCAAGGCTTGATAGGCATTTGAAAGTGGTTTAATATGGTGACTCACCTCTTCATTTATAGAATACGCAATCAAGGCATAGGCCTTGGAGTTCTTGTTTTCCCAAATGGCGGTCTCCTTGTTTGAAGTGGAAGCTGTGGTGGAAGGTCATCTTCTCCTTCTAGGTCCTTTCAAGGCTCGTGGCCAGTGTGTGTTTGATTTTCCGAAACCATTCATGATAGTTATCCTTGCCGGGAGAGAAAATCCTACAATAGATATGAGAGAATGCATTCTTTTGAAGGGAAAAAAATTACTTTGTTGGATAAAGACTCAATTTTGATTTCAATTGTGCAATTTTTTTTATTTTTTTTTGGGAAAAAAAAATAAGTTTTATGTGGGGGGAGAATTGAAATCTAGAGGAGATTTTTAGCGGGAGGTTTTATATGGAGAGGTTTTAACTCGGGTGGGGGGGGTTTGTGTAAAAAAGAGGAATAAAAACGGGCGTAAAAAATTAAAATACATAGATAGTGCGGGGAGCGAGAAGTGTTGTGGGTGTGTGTGTGCAGGGGCGGGGAAGGGCGGGGGGTGTTGTGAGGAGGCGGGATGGGTTGGGGAGAGCGTATGGGTGAGGGCGGGTTGGGAGTGGGGGCAGGGAGCCCGAAGTATGGGAGGGCACGATCGTGAGGAAGCGGTGTGTGAGAGGGTGGGGAGCGATGTGAGGGGGTTGGGATGAGGGGGTGAGGGAGGATTGCTATGTGAGGGGGTGGGGAGCGATGTGAGGGGGGTTGGGATGAGGGTGAGGGGGCTACGAGGTAGGGCGGGTGGTAGAGAGGTAGGGCGAGGAGGGGTGGGGAGAAGAGCGATGAGGGGAGTCGAAGTGGGAAGTCTATGTGGGAAGCGTGCGCTATGAAATTTGGGGGTGGGGTGGAGGGTCATGGTGAGAGAGGGAGCGTTGGGTGGTGAGGAGTGGGGTGCACGGCGTGAGATGGAGCGGGTGAGGTAGGCGAGAGGCTGTGAGCGGTCATGGTAGATAAATTTGCAGAAATAGTAGGAACTACGAGTGCCGGAGAAGTACATAAAAATTTTAGAAATTGCAGAGGTGTGAGAAGTTTCAAAGAATTGTAATTTTTTTTCTTGAGGGGAAATATTTAGTAAAAATGCGGGAGTGGGTATATAAAATTAGAGTGCATCAATACCATGGAGCGATGCGCTTGTAGGCTTAAATGTACAAAGGCGTAAAATAAAAAATTCAGATCATGAGGTGCAAAGGCAAAAATGCGAAAATGGGGTAGCTCTGATACCATGTCGGTTCGAGGTAACCTCGCAAGAAACTCAATATACATTAGATGGAGGTGTGTGTATGTTTATACATGGAGGTGGTGACAGGATTCACTTCCCAATGAATCTTGGCTTCCTTATTTACTATATTAAAATAATATACATTCTCACCCAACCCTTTACGATTAGGTGTCAACAGTTGAGAGTTTCCTCTTCTCCTTTCTCCTTCAACGATCACTATAGGTTGTGATTTTTTGATATTCTGAGTCCTTCTGATCTTGATTGAATATCCTTGAAACCCAATTTGGAATAGGCGGGTACTCGAATGGTAAAGGTGGGTTTGTTACATAGATCATTTGCTGCCTTTGTGTTAGGATTGGGCATAGGTTGAGCGAGGGAGCAATTGAGGAGGTCGAAAGAGGTGGAGGTAAAGGCAATGGTGGATTGAAGTGACTCGAAAGTTGAGGCATTGAATAAGGTGTATGTGTAGATGGATATATGTTTATAGGTGGTGTGCAGAATATGGAGAATGAAGTTGACCCTCTCCGACCTTGTTGCCATGATTGAGAAGGTTGCCCATCTTTGATATTGATTCCACTCTTGCCCCTGGCGATTAGTGTTAAGATAAGAATATGCATGTGAATTATAACCAAAAATAGTGTACAGAGAAAGAGCTGGAGCCATACACTGCAAAGGGCCAATTCCTTCTTTCTCCCATAGCATACAAGTATTCAACTTCGGAGTTTGTCCCCACACAGCAAATACAACTTTAATTCCTGGTATAGAGGGACATTTTTTTATGACATGGTCTTCTACACAAATAACACACTTATTAGTTTCTTTCAAATTAAGAGAGGACACTCTTTAGGAGGATACTTTTCTCCACATTTAGGACAAAAAATACCTTAATGAATCTTGTTCCTTCATGAGTTTTTCTTTTGAAATTTTAAAGAAGAGTCTAAACATTTTGATAACGATATTCATTATATCAATTTTCATGTTTTCCATTTTATTTTCTAGTACAATAATCATAGCATGGTATATTCAGTTTTTCTATTTTACCAAGTTCCTCTTGGGATCTATCTTGATTTCTTGAAAATTTCTGCTGTTCACAAATTTGTTCAAAGTTCTTGAGAAATATCACCCTTGTCCTAACATATTTAAATTATTTCTAGCATTATCGGTCGCCCTCTTAAGATCAAGGTTCTAATAGTATTGGGATCAAACTTAAGTTTCGACCTTTGTAAAATATACAAAAATCTTTCTAGGTAATCTTTAAGAGTTTCATCATCTCATCTTTGTATGATTATAAAAATCTCATCATGTCCGAGTTTTGCAATATTCTTGATATTTAGAAAAAAACACTCTCTTCATCTGATCCCAGAGGTTATAGTGTTCCCTCCTAACCCCATAAACCAACGTAGGCCCAGGTCTTGAGAGTAACGGAAATAATCTTAACTTCGAGCGTGAGTTGAATAATCATAACTTCTACCTAGAATATCAAACTCGGATAGAAAAGAGTCGGGATAACTATGAAATTGACCATGGAAATGAGGGAGAGTTGATGGTGGAATATTATTCATTTGTGCCACAATATCGGGATCCTGATTGGAAACACAAAAGTGGATTGTTCTTCACTTTCCTGGTTTTCACCGGTCCCTTCAAGCCAGTCTTCATGGTCCACCATTGTTTCCCTTTTACTTGTCACAGCTCTCCAACGGGTTGAACCACACTTGAAATTTTGTTGTCACCGGAAATCCGGGTGGATTATTCTGGCGTGATGGGTTTGAATTGGATTGGGCTACAACACAAAAAGGAGACCCGATATGAAATTGTTTCGAGGTATTTTTGGCCTCCAAAATGGGCTTTGAACCCTTACCTTTTCTAGGCATTCATTTCAAAAAAGGAAAAATAACAAACAAATTCTAGTAAAAAATATTTGTCAATCAATTAACACCGATAAAATTCCTTCAAAGAAGCTTTTCCAAACAATACGCAAAAAATAAAGGAGAAAATTTACCTCTGATAACATAATCGGAAAATTATTACCAAATCAAATCGCCTCCCCGTGAGGGCGCAAAATGTTGGGTGTAGGAATTACACTTAAGAAAAATCCTCAACACTTAATTTGTCAACTTGGGGATCCATAAACTTAGAGATGAAGTACGGACAATGCTAGAGATGTTATGAATCTTCCTAATATAAATCCCTACTTTCTTTAAAGGAAGGTGCATAATCGAATTAAAGAAAAGGCAACTTGAACCATCCAAATAATCTAAAGTAGGAACAAGGAAGAATGCATTTGCAAGAGGGAATTAAAGATAAAAGGAAATCACTCTAGCTAATTATTGTTTAACTATTTGAGTGTGTGTTTTTCTTTAGCGAGAGACATAGCAGGTCTCATCGGATGGGCCCTTAAACTTGCTCCTTTAGAGATTTCCTTCTTGCCCTAATTTGTCTTGCACTTTCGCAGTACGCACTAGTGCGGGGAACAAAGATTTATGAAAAAGGTATAAATGGTGTCTTTACTAAAGGCTTTTTACTTCATGCGAGGGCTTGAGCTTTTCCAGGTTCAAAGCACTTAGATCTAAAATCAGCAAGAAACTAGTTCTTGTACTAGATCGGAAGCTTCTTTCACTTGGCATTTAATTCTTAAAATGAGTGCTTAATTATTGCAAGTGCTATTATATTGTTAAATCAAATTGCACACATATAAAGTGAATGTTTACGATCTTAAAAGATTAGGAATAAAGAAACAATCAATATACATTTATCTGTCCTTAAGAATTTAATGAAAGAAAGAATATTGCGGGAAATGAATAAGAAGGCTGTGCATCACTGTGATACCTTCAGTGTAGGTTCATTTCTCTGTGGAATGGCGGGGAAAAAACAATAAAATTGCGAAGGAGATATCACACCAACGATGCCTTTGGTGTAGGGTTATTTCTCCTCATGAACCCCAGAGACGGAGAGAAACCAATCTTAAATCAGAGTCAGGAAAGGAAATTGTGGGAAAAGGAAATTTATCTACTTACAATGGATGCGCTGTAGGCAAGAATGCATGTATGCCAAATTAAATCACACTTGACAGTAAAAACAAAGTACGGGGGAGAAAACGGAAATGGGGTAAACGTCAGGTTGTGGGCCACAGCCAACGGCGCGTTTCCCTTTAAATAAATGTTGCTCGGTACCTTAATCGATTCTGTCGACTCAAATATAGAAGCATTGTGAGCTTGTAGAAGTAGACTCCCTTTAATTAATTCTTTTGAGGAAAGTATATACATTAATACATCATCAGCCCAAATTCAAGCAATAACAAAATACAACAACTTGTTACGCCTCTCTGTTTGTGTCTACTGTTCTCTTATGCTATCAAAAACTTCCCTCTAGTCCTATTTACATTCTGCAGTATAGATCTTTGGCAAAGGCAAAATAGAATTATTCAGTTGATTACATAACCAAAAGCGAGAATTTAGCTTTTCGGCCTTCAAAATTAGATAGTTAGCAAAGGCGAGTCGTAGCCAATCTCCGACTTTCGTCATGCTAGATTTGGTCAGGAGTTCATTTGGTCGATCTTCTTTGTCGTGGCTAAATACGCTCAAAACGAGCGGTGATCAAGGAGGTCCGGTTCTTTTGCCAAGGATTTGTTGTGCGGCAATAGTGCGAATCCGATCCTACACTAGGATCGGTGGTCCGCAGTAAGTCTCTAACTACCAAATAAACATTGGAGATATCGATAAGTTACAAAGAGTGATTAAAAGTAAGAAATCATGTAATAAATAATTAATTAATTCTAAAGTTGAATTAAAATATGAAAAATAAGTTTATCGACATATGTCACCGTGCTTGGTGAGAACAAGATGAGGGTGCATAAAAAGAGGTAAAACAACGGTAAATGTTATGATTTAGGATGGGGAAAATGGAAAAAAGGAAGTGAAAATTAGGGGGCTAGCAATTTTAAAATCCCTTCGGGTAAAAAAATATTGATTATAGAAATCTTGGTAATTTATTCCACGACTAATAATTCGAAAAGTGAAGTATTTATACAAAAAGTGATAAAAATATCCTAATAAAATCATAGGAATTCACTAAGGAAAATAAAATATCTATTACAAAAATATAGTGGTTGCTTAACAACTTTGCAAAATTTGTCCTACTTATTCAAATTTAATAGAAATTCTATTTGGATTTAGGTGCGGTGTTTGTTGTGTTGTTTTGATTCTATTAGTTATCCCTATCTCATCTAATTCTTATTTTACTGATGGTTAAAAACTTGATTATTTCTTGGGCCTCTTCAGGTTTGGCATTAGGCTCTTCCTTTGTCTTCACAATTTCTTCTTTTGCTACTTTAAGCAAGTCCTTTTGTTCATAGATTACTGAAATTGATGGCCAGTGTCATTGATTGACTTAATGATCTTGGACCATAGCGATGCTATGCAAGCCATTGGTTCTTTCAAGGTTAATTCTTGCTTCAACCTTCTTCAATTGCTCCCATAACCTTTTGGCTTTATCTTCCTCTATTTTAGCATTTATTTGAGCTGATTTCTTGGCATCTTATTAAAGAGCTTCCCGGATTATCCACAATATTAAGGAACTTGTTGTCGACGTTTCAAATCCCAACGGGGATCCATCATCAAGACATTTGAATGAAGACTTGAGAGAAGGGTTTTGGGCCATAAATAAAATTAACAATATTAGTAACTATATAATAAAATAAATAATTATTAGCGACTTAATTAATATTTATTTAGTAAATAAATATTATTATTAATATATTAGTTAGTTTATTTTATTAAATATTAATTAATTTTGATTTTATTAATTATTTTCTCAAAGCCTCTAATAATTTTAGGATATCATCACATAAAAATTATAAAATTAGTAGTTATTATTATTGATCAAAAAATAAAATTAATAAAATTAATAAAAATAAAAATAAAAATAAAAATTATTAAACTTTTTTCATCTCTTTTCATATTATTCTTCACTATTAAGCTTATTTAAAAACCCTTCTCTCAGTCTTCATTCAAATGTCACGATGATGGATCCCCAGATTGCAGAGGGATTCGAAACATCGACAAATGTTCTTAATACGTGATAATCCGTGAAGTTCTTTAATAAATGATAAGCACGGGAGCTTAAAAACCAAAATTCTTGGCATCTTCCAAGTTCTTAATTTGTTCTTTCAACCTACGATCTCATTATTTTGAATTGACATATCTTCCATAGCTTTAATGAGCTTATTTGACCTCATCTTTTTTGCCTTTCTTAAAGTAGATGATTATGTGAGAAGTAGTGGAAGAAGTCATTGGCACAACTCTAGCCAATGGGAATTTTGGTGCTAACTCTCTTGCTAAAGTTGAGTAGTGTAGTTACCATGGGAATGACTTTAGGAGGAACACTTTGAGTTTTGTAGCTTCTTTCTCTTGGACAAGCTTGCCCATTTTCATCTCCATTTCCTTAATACATGATGTCATTTGGAGTGTCGAATTCATCATCTGCGTCTTTCGATTTTTTCCTCTTTGAATTTGTTTTGCACGGAGATGTTTTGTTGGAGAACAATTTCGGTTGCTTTATAAGTGCCACAATGTCAACATTTTTCTTTTTTACCAATTCTTCTATAGCCTTTACATTTGAAGGGTCATACCCTACTTCAATCATCGATTCTTCTAAAGAATTAATTCTGGTATCTTTAGCATAAGAGAAGCTTTCCAATCCTAATTTGATCTATAAATTGGTTTAGTGTTTTGAAGTTTACGAGCACTCATTGCCTTTGTATTCATAGTAGAATAAAGCATTTGAGCTTTGCTTATGAAACTCAATTTGATCTAAGGGATGAATGCTTTATTGTTACTTCAAAGTCAAATTTTTTATAATACTATGCCTCTTGTCGTAGGTTTGGGCACTATTGGTTGTGGCAACCTTTGTCATAAGAAATTTATTATTGGTGTAATAAAAGGCTAAAAAGCAACTGTTGCGATTTCTGTAGATGCTTTGAATCTTGTGAATAAATCTCATTTTTTAACTCTTCATTATTGGCCTTGATTTCTTTATGTTTTCTTTGATGTATACGTATTTTGTATTGTTTGATGTGAGATGCCTCCATGATTTGTTGTATTTCAATCATACGAATGTCAAAATATCATTATCTTTGCTCATTCACAATAATTTTAAAGACATCTTGTGTTCTTCTCTTGGATTTATTCATCTAGGACCTCAATTTTTCCCCTTCTCTTTGTTCTTTGGATTAATCTTAGGTTTCTTATTATATATGATCTTTAGCTCTGGTCTACATTGTTTTTTCGGCTATATATAGGTGCCTTTTTCTGCGATTCTCTTTGTGGTTTAATCCTCTTTATTTACAGTCTTCAAAGTGTGACTAGTATCACTATTTAATTTGTTTCCATCGTCGTATCCAACCATTCTAATTGATTGGAAAGATGTTCAATCTCAGATTTTATCATTAATATAGGGGTTAATTTTGTTTACCCTCATCTTGCATAAGTATTCCATAGGAGATCATAATTCCACAAGAATATTTCATAAATTTTATATTCTAGCAAGTTGTTTTGCGCTCTGCTACTTGTGATTGCAAATAAAAGGACCCACCTAGTTCTTCAATTTGAATTGATTCTTATTTTACAAATGAAGTTGATAGATACTGAATTGAGAATTTGTCTTATGTACTCTAAGGAAAAACTCTCATTGGCAAGTATTTTGGCAATTTATAGGGAACAAAGGTTTGACCCATAGACTCTAATCTCTATGTGATTTTGGTAAAGGTACCAATCTCCGGTTACTTTGCTCTGTGACTATAACACTTTATTTATCTCATCACTTATCCTTGGCTATCTGTGATGGCAGCATGTTTATCAATGGATGAACAAACGATCTATATGAAATCCCTGGGCAGATGCTGTTGATTATTTTGATTACAGAGATGTTTGAAAATTACTCACAATGGATTATATACATCCAATTACGGAAGGGTTATTCAGATTTTCTACTTGCTTGAAGTAAAAGACATGTGAAGAGGAAGGATGAATATTTGGCTCTTCGTTAAGGAAATTTCACAAGATGATCATGAATTACTATTAGCTATGTATTCATGTGATTATAAATAATGAAGGAAGTTGAATAGGCACAAAAGTGGATAGAAAACCAAGTATTGACTCATCAATGTATATTAATTAAAATATAGAATAAGACATTTATTAATCTTGTGCCTTTATCCTTTGTGAAATTTGGAAGATGAATAGGGAGGTTTATTTAGGATTTAAACATATGAAGGCATAGAATGCTAGAAGATCCCAAAATCTCTTAGGAAATTCTAACTCAATATAAGAAGTTTTGTAAGAGCTTATGGATAATGGAAATTTCTTTCATTGAATCAGTTTAAACCCGAAGCAGTAGGTTTATAGATTTTGCGGTAATAGTGAACAATACTTCTGTGTTAGCATCAACCATAGCTATTTTTTCAAAGGGGAATAGCTGGGTTTTACATAGTATAATTATGGACACTAATGAGTATGTGGAACTACATATTTGGATAATTTGGACTCCCAAATACGAACTTCATCTCTTTGATCTGGGGATTTTTCTAGACTCTGACAATGGAGATACAGAAGATTAGTCTCTATTACTAGATCGGTTATTTTTGTAATCAACAGCTAAGGGTGTATGCTCCGCATCTCTGATAGAAGGTTGTAGTGGATTTATAACAATGGTGCTTTTGACCATTACTAGGTTTAATTTTAACAATTTTAGCCTTCGAATGTTAAAAACTATAATTTTTTTAGGTCTTTATACTTTTTTTGTAAGCTTCGTTGTTTATAGAAAGTATTTCTGGTATGACGAAGGTCTTTTTGAATAGTAACACTAGAAAATTTGGTGGAAATTTCGACGGCCAATTCGTTTGCTATTCCAAACACATAGTCGTCGCAAGAGCGACAGTTCGAGGGCGGGAAAAATGTGGTTTACCATACCGTCGCAGTTTTGACGCACTTAAAAAGTGTCGCACTATCGACACTTTTTCCGTCGCTTCCAAACAAGCGTCGCTCTTTCGACGTTTCCCAATCCGTCGCACTTCTGACCTTTGTAAATTGTCGCATTTCCGACAAAATGTGGTCCGACATTTTGAACATCGCTCTTCCGACGTTTTTAAACTATCACAATTACGACGAAATGTGGTCCGACGTTTTGAACGTCGCTCTTCCGACGTTTGTAAACTGTCGCAATTCTGACGCAATGTGGTCCGACGTTTTGGATGTCGCTCTTTCGACGGTTGTAAACTGTCGCAATTCCGACGAAATGTGGTCCGACGTTTTGAATGTCGCTCGTCCGATGTTTTTATACTGTCACTCTTCCGACGTTTTTAAGCTGTCGCAATTCCGACGCTTACAAGGCATCGGTATAGCGACGACGGTTTCAATTTTAAAAAAAAAAAAATGAAACTTTAAAAGAGGAAAAACGTTGTTTTGAATATATTATATGAAGTAAAACAGTCCATGAAGTCATTAAATTTTCACATCTGAAGGTTGGAACCCAAATATCCATCTAGAAAAGTGGAAGTCCCACCCCAGAAAATGATAGAAAAATACCCCATGTCACATACAGGGACATGATATAAAACCCAGTAACAGTCCACATGGAGATTATCGACAATCTGAGAAAGCATCCAAATATGCCCGAGGCATCTATAAGAAAGTGAAATAGCAGTATATAGAATAGTAAAGCAACAGATAGAGTACCGACGTCCATTGTTCCAAATACAAATTAAAGTACCCAAAATCCTTGAACAGAGAAAAACGCTAATCATGTGAGGAGTGTGATATGTCCAAAATATAAAAAGACCATCAGACCATATCAATAAACCAGCAACATAGACCAGCATCGCTAGTTTTGAAGGCAGAGTGATAAATATTAATCATTTTTTTTTCACAAGAGAAAAAACGTTGTTTTGAATATATTATATGAAGTAAAACAGTCCATGAAGTCATTACATTTTCACATCTGAAGATTGGAACCCAAATATCCATCCAGAAAAGTGGAAGTCCCACCCCAGACAGTGATAGAAAAATACCCCATGTCACATACAGGGACTTGATATAAAACCCAGTAACGGTCCATATGGAGATTATCGACAAATCTGAGAAAGCATCCAAATATGCCCGAGGCATCTATAAGAAAGTGAAATAGCAGTATGTAGAATAGTAAAACAACAGAGAGAGTACCGACGTCCATTGTTCCAAATACAAATTAAAGTACCCAAAATCCTTGAACAGAGAAAAATGCTAATCATGTGAGGAGTGTGATATGTCCAAAACATAAAAAGACCATCAGACCATATCAATAAACCAGCAACATAGACCAGCATCGCTAGTTTTGAAGGCAGAGTGATAAACATTAATCATTTTTTTTTCACAAGAGAAAAAACGTTGTTTTGAATATATTATATGAAGTAAAACAGTCCATGAAATCATTACATTTTCACATCTCAAGATTGGAACCCAAATATACATCCAGAAAAGTGGAAGTCCCACCCCAGACAGTGATAGAAAAATACCCCATGTCACATACAGGGACTTGATATAAAACCCAGTAACGGTCCACATGGAGATTATCGATAATCTGAGAAAGCATCCAAATATGCCCGAGGCATCTATAAGAAAGTGAAATAGAAGTATGTAGAATAGTAAAGCAACATATAGAGTACCGACGTCCATTGTTCCAAATACAAATTAAAGTACCCAAAATCCTTGAACAGAGAAAAACGCTAATCATGTGAGGAGTGTGATATGTCCAAAATATAAAAGACCATCAGACCATATCAATAAACCAGCAACATAGACCAGCATCGCTAGTTTTGAAGGCAGAGTGATAAACATTAATCATTTTTTTTTCACAAGAGAAAAACATTGTTTTGAATATATTATATGAAGTAAAACAGTCCATGAAGTCATTACATTTTCACATCTGAAGATTGGAACCCAAATATCCATCCAGAAAAGTGGAAGTCCCACCCCAGACAATGATAGAAAATACCCCATGTCACATACAGGGACATGATATAAAATCCAGTAACGGTCCACATGGAGATTATCGACAATCTGAGAAAGCATCCAAATATGCCCGAGGCATCTATAAGAAATTGAAATAGCAGTATGTAGAATAGTAAAGCAACAGATAGAGTACCGACGTCCATTATTCCAAATACAAATTAACGTACCAAAAATCCTTGAACAAAGAAAAACGCTAATCATGTGAGGAGTGTGATAACCATTTGCAGAAACCCAGGCTCGCTTGTAAGATCAGGCTCGCTTGATTCCAAAATTGGTAACCATCTGTTGCATCCGAGATGTAAGGTTCAGGCTCACTTTTTTCCATTAGTAGCCCACTACAACATCCACCATGTTCATAGCAAAAAGGTTCTTGTACTAGATATACAGAGAAAGAGTATAATACGTAGACCATATAAACATGGCTTTGTATTTCAAAAAACAGGTTTAAAATAGAAACAGGGCAACATTTTGTTTTTCTAAGTAAAGTTAATCTATTAACAGTGGGAATAAAATTACACCGAAGTCAAAATCATTGCCCAGACTCATGGCAAATTTGTCATCAAAAAATCAAAAAATTAAGAATACTGCCCTCATACGGGGAAACCAGTCTTGAACATTTAATTTACAGAATTCAAAAATATTACAAAGGTCCAACACAGTAAAATAATCTAAAAGTAGCCCAATTAAAAGGGCCACGAAGCAAGAAAAAAAAATTAACCAAACTACTCCTCCGGCTCCTCGACGATTCGGCACCATCCTTCGGAAGGTCCAGGATCGCTAGGTGCTACCTCCACATTCATGCCACGGCTCCCCTCCTGAAGGCCTGAATTTTGGCCTGCTTTTTCCAAGCTTAGACCCGCTAGACGGGTGCATTCTTCCTCCATTTGGGCCTCCTCACAGAAAACCACAATGACTGAAGCTGTAATTTGTGGGCGGTTGAGAGAGCAATTAAAGGAAAATTGCGCAGTGCGCGTCGTGGGAGAAGGTGAACTAGCGGTGAGGAAACGAGGAGCAGG
Source organism: Pinus albicaulis (assembly GCA_034641835.2). Classification (NCBI taxonomy): domain Eukaryota; kingdom Viridiplantae; phylum Streptophyta; class Pinopsida; order Pinales; family Pinaceae; genus Pinus; species Pinus albicaulis. The sequence continues at coordinate 647,738,304 of CM076583.1, read as the reverse complement.
GGAATCCATACGGTGGCCAGATCCTACAACCTGACCCTACCCACTCCTAGTATTTGGATAGCAACCTGTGTAATAATCACTGGACTGGCCGAAAGACAACTCGATTGAGGGGCTAGAGGGAGCGCGCGGGATTTGACCTCTAGTGCTCCCCCTGCGGCAATGCATCCTTTGACGCACGTGAGGCATGGGTGCAGTCTCACTAGCAGTGGGCACAAGAGGAGATGGAGAAGCAGAATTCCAAGAAACAGAGGAAGACAGACAAGGACCAGACCGAGAGAAATGCAGATATGCAGCAAGGTCTACGCAGCAGTTCAGCTAGCCACTTCTCCTTCTCGTCACAGTGAGAAGGCAGTGTAACCCAGCAACCGGCTCATCTGAAAAACCATAGCGAAATGCCATTTTATCGACCCGGCTGTAATGCAATCGAAGGACGCCCGTCATAATTAATCTCTGATCATTAATGAGAGCTGAAGGCTGGATCATATTGGAGCATGCGGAATCGCTAACAGGAGTGGAGGTCCGATATTGAACAGTGTTAAAACTTAATGCGATTAGATGTGAAAACCTTGGAACTTAATTGAACAGCGTTAAAAGTTAATGCGATTGATATGAAATCACCACATCCATGTCCCATCGCCTTAAATTCCATCGAATGCACCCGCAGCTGGGAGCAGGGCAAGTTCTGATTGAGGACACGTGGCAGAAATTGATTGGAGCGGATCTTTGTTTGGGCCGCTCGTGCAGTGGAAATCCAGACCCGAAAAATATTAGGGCGAATTTGATAAGAAATTCACGTCACAACTCTCCCTCCGTACGCCACCAACTTCGGACCCGAAAAAGATTAGGTGAATTCATTTGTTTTTCACGCTCACAAAATTGGTCGACGCGCAGTTATTTTGGAACACGAATTTGGTTTGAATTTTATGCTTTATTGTCGTTTCAGTCCGGCGGGCCCGACTTAAGAACAATTTTGTTTGATCCCATCTTATAAAATTTGTGTTGGTTTTCTTTGATAATACACATATTTATAATAAATCATGGGAATACCACACTAGTAAACATGTGGAAAAGTTATATAAATTATTGAAACAATCATTTTATGTAAAAATATCCAAATGTGCTTTTGGGAAATAAGAATTCCGAGTATTTAATTCATATTGTTTTAAAGGAAGGAGTGAGGTTGAGCCTCAAAAGATGCAAGATATTACAAAATGACCTATTCCTAAGAAAATCAAGGTTCTTAGAAGATTTTTTAGACTTACATGATCGGGAGGATGATAATTATGATAATTTCACAAAACAATCACTAAACTTATTTTGAGGGATGAGATATTAGAACTTCAGCTTGATGAGGATTTTTTAAGAGCTTTATTTCTTCTTTGAAATCAAGAATATTCTCCCAAAATGAAAATATGTGTTCTTGAGATAATTTTAAAATTATGAAAATGAAATTAAACTTTTGCATTCTCAAATCTACCACAATTTCCGAAATCCTAAAGAATTCTTGAAAATCTTCCTTCTCCTAAGCAAGAAGAAAATTGTACTATCTTTGACTTGCATATTGAGGATGATTATTCTTTCCAAACACAAGACAAGAAGAAATAGTTTCAAGGCTTAATATTCGCAGTACAACCGAGCAACTAGTCATTGAAGGCTACCTAGAAGTAAATAACATACATCATACATTTATTGATCCTATATCGATTATATGAGAATATTTTTAGCCCAAATCTCGCAAACATGTTTTCTCTATAAGGATAAAATACATCAAAAGTGGTCTTTACACATCATATCATTTATTATAAAGGCATATGATCATAATATACTTCCACTTGATCACAAGCAATCAAGTTATCCATTTATTGTTACAAGTACTTGATTGGTTTCATTGGTATTTAAAAGGCTTCCGATTGAATAAGATTTTTAGTAGATTGAGTAGGTAGATGAGTGCCAATAAGCTCACTTTTGTTACTTAGTTTTCAATTTTTAGCTAGTTTTTCATTAAGTTGGTTTGAAAACTTTTGTGTGTTGTTTTAGTTTCGTATCATAATTTCAGTTTGCTATGTACATACGAAGACATTTACATGTGTTCACTGCTGTCAATGGATGAGGACAATCGACTCTATTGTTCTCTTGACTTTTCACTGTGAAAAGCCATCCCCAAGTGGCTTTTCGTTAGAATCCTATACCAATAGTGTGTCATATTTCATGATTGACTCATGGCTATGTAATATGTTCATACCTTTTTTCTCAAGGTAAAGGTTTTCCATATTATCAAAAAATAAAAAATAAAAAAATTTAAAGAGGGTATACCCTAAAAAAAGAAAAATCAAAGGTAAAAAGAATAAAAATGGCCAAAAAAGTAAAAGAAAATGAACCCCACCAAAATAAAGGCCAAGGAAAGTGTGCAAGTCTAAATGCCACTACTTTTCGCTCTTATAATAATTAAAATTGTGTGCAACTTGTATCCTATGCCACAATTTATGAATAGTCAAAATGCTTTAAGCTTGGCTATTTCATCTTTCAATTTCATGTTTTAGAGATAGAGAATAAAATCCGACCAACCGTTTTAATCTCGCGATAAGTAGATAGGTAGAGTAAATAAAAGGAGCCTTTACGAGTTAATCCGAGCCCTTGGGTGTAATAAGGTTAGACTTAGATAGATTTCTACATGTAAAAGAAAAGAAAGTGTGATAAGGGTTCGCTGCCTAAGTGTACCCTAATAAAGAAGAAAAATGGTAGAGTAAAGTAGGTAGGTAGATTATGTTGCAGAATTTCATGTGATGGACAATGACTCTAAATGTGTTAATATTTACTTTCATCAACAAAGTGAAAATGCGTACACTATAATCAACAAATTCAAAGCAAAGCAAAGTCAAAGTTATTAACTTCCCTTCTCATCTCTCTCCCCTAAAGATTTCACTAATTTCCCCTAAGTACTAAGGTATTTGAAAATAAGAGGGGCTCAAGGCATTTCCTTGACTTTTTGGAGGGACCGGGACCCCTACCAATAATTGAAAAGCCTAAGTACTTGGAAGTCATTATTCATAACATTCACTCATTTCTAAACATCTTTTCCTAAGTAAAATCCCATTTTACTTAGAAAAATTATGCATTATTTCATAAAAAACCCTCAAAATCACATTTTATTCCAAGTCTAAGTGATGAAGTGATTATAATGCAATTTGCTTTTAAATCTTCACTTTCTTAGTTATATTAATGTATTTTGAGTTTACATTGTCCCCTTGTCATATTAACATTGATTTTATGTATTAAATCCTTACAAAAATAACCTTCTCCTATTATATATAACTCCTTTATATATAATATCCCTAAAAACTCATTAATAAATTTTAGCCAAAGTTATTTATCTTCCCACATGTTTAAATAAAAAACCCAATTTTTATGCCCTCTTTGGCTAAATATATCGTAATATTAAATTCCGCCCCTATGGTAATTAGATTAATATGATTTAATTATCATATAATAAAAGTATATTGAAAAATAATTAAAACATGTTTTATTACGTGTTTTAATACAAAAATAATTCTTCCCGTGTATTTTAATCCCCCAACTCCCTTTCCCAAGGTTAAAACTATAAACCCTTTGTAAAATCTCCAATACCTCCCTTAACCGCTAACCTCAAGCTAAATCATTTCCGATCACTTTCTTGCATTTTTATAAACAAATTGATTAATCCTCATGATTAATTAACTCCGCCAATCGCATTCCCGATGAGATTAATTAACGTTTAATCGTGCTCTGCCCTCCATATTAAATCCCCGTCACTTCCACGTCCCCATTTCCGTCGATCAACCTATCCGAGATCAACTAGCATATATATCGCTAGCCATCCACGTCCGAACAATAACGCGCGATGGCCCGACGGTTTTCAAATAGTGCCATGCCATGTGTCAATCATTCTATGGAATCACTCGCCCTCGGCCCAAAACCACTTTTCCCCAAAAGCCGTACGATGGAAACCGCTTACCGCCGCCTCCCGTGACTCATCCCTCCATACCGCCGACGTCATCCATTAAATAAATAAATAAAAACCCCGTCACCTCTTGAATTTGTGAATAAAACAATTTTTCCCCCACACATTTTCATTATTATTCACAATAGACTAAACTGCGCAGAATTTCAAAACAACGAATACACCATCAATCGTATTTTGCTAAAGACAATTGCATACCAAGAATCCAGTTCGTATGCCATAGCTCGTACCTATTTAATCACTCCGTTCATCTCCCAAAAATAGGTATTTACCCAAATTCTCGTTAAAACTCATGAAATCCTAGCTTTTGTTTTAAATTTCGCACGAAAGACATTTAAATAGAGTTCAATTTGGTCTTGTTCAATCCCCTTAATTGTAAATCGCATTCCCAAAACTTGTAATTGTGTTTGTTCTTCACAAAAACCCGAAATTCATTTCTAAATCCACAAGAAATCCGAAATCGAGGTTCCGTTGGCTCCGAACGTCGCACCTTGAATGCCCCTCACAGAGACTTAGACTATCCGCCCCCAGCGTATAGAGATTTTCAAATTAAAGACCTCATTCTTAGTGATAATCCTCTTCGAACCTTTTCTCGTCAGCAGTAGATAACTTTATAAACGCACTTCGATATTATTGGATTATGGGAATCCAATCTCCCCATGTATCTTCTCCCCTCAATCCATATTTTTCCCGAGTTAATTCACACGCTATATGCAAACTACATCTCCCAATCAAAGAGCAGCTTTGTCCTCTCGATCCTTTCCCAATCACTATCGAGTCGATAAATGAAATGCTGCAGAATTTCAACTCCGTCGTTTCTTCCTCACTCCCCGTCCATGGGAGAATTACTTGAAAGTTCCACAAATTTTCCCATGAAGAGTTAAATCACATTTTTCAAACCTTCATGTTACCAGAGAATTAGCCCAAAGGCCCTCCCCTATGGTTATACTTTTTCAATCGATGTAGGCAAAGCTTATTCCGAATACATGATATCCTTTATCATGGGTTTCAATACTAGTGAATATGTTGATCAATTAACCCTAGTATTGTTGTCTATATTTACCCTTGACAAGCCCTCGCTATCAAGTATGATTTTGCATCCTACATTGCCGATAAAATCCATGATCAGCTCATGAGATTTGAAATGAAAAAGTGTTCAAATATTATTCTCGTTATATATCATCTCATGATTTATTACCAATCAAAAGTTTCCCTTTCCATGTTCAAACTTGATGCCACAAAGGAAATCCTAGGTCTGTGATATTTTTGCTTGTTTCCAAAGACACTTACAATTCCTCTGATTCTCCTTACTACTATAATGAGTTTATTGACCTATTTGTACACCCCCGCAACCACTTTGTTAACAAGGAGTTTCCCTCTCCTAGAGTCAATAATGAAATCAAGAAAAATTCTACAAACTCTTCCCAAAAACAATGTAGGGTAGGTGATTGGTACTTGTATCAAAATCACACCGAGATCGTAACATATGGATGGACCAGCTCATTCAAGTTTTCCCAAATATGTCCCCATGAGACTCTTTGCACTAGATTATTTCTGCAGATGATTAATTCGTGATATAGTTCATTTCTGCAATGCAAAGAAAAAGGCTCAACTTAGGATCAAAATTCAATTAGGTCCCTTTGTTTGTAACTCTAGAGATGTTGGAAAGGAAGCGTAAAGAATTCGAAGAATATCTCAGACACAAAAAAAAATTTACATCGGGTGCCTTGTGACCCAAATAGCTTTATCGTGATAGAAGAATGAAAATAACCATCACCATACATTCATCACAAAAATTCCGCAAATTGAACAATATGCCAATATGGATGAATGGATGGAAGAAACACAGTGTAACATGATAGTGAGTGTGTCAATGTTGAAAATGTAAATAGAACACCTTGAGAAAATACTTAACCTAGACTCTTTTCGATGTGTGCAAATACCGTGTATTGGTCCTTCTTCTCATAGGACTTCCACAAAATTTACAAGGAGATCGCTGCATTGCCACAGATAATCGCAAAAGGAAAAGAAAAGGAGCCCGACATACAAGTATTTGAAAAATTCACAATGACAAAGCAACTCGAGACTTCTAAAGAACAGTAAGCTGGGAATTAACACCCTAGAGGTTGGTCACTGGGATTCAACCCCTCCACAGAAAGCAGGGGCGTACTACGAACAGACCCACACGATCATGCACATTCATAAAAACTAGATAGAGCACGAGAGGTTTACCCGTTGGTCCTACGCTTGAAGTAGATCCATGTGGAGTTCAAACTCCCGCAACCGTCCTTCCTCCTTAACCTCAAATACAAGAAGAAACTACAAAGACAAAGGACAAGTTGTAATGGAAGATATTTCTACTCTATATGTTAGTGTGATTCATATAAAACATTAAATAAATCATAATGAATGCATGTATAACAAATATTCTTCATACATTAAAGCATACACTAACACGTTTATTTCGGGGAATGCGCATGATACTTCGTATTATAAATAGTACGTACAAAAGTAATCGTGGAGAGATCACTCGATCCTTCCAAGGCCTTCGCATCGTCATCCGTATCTCGTCCAAATTTTGCCTCGCTAAGACTCTTTCCAACTGTGTATACGTAGATAACATAATAAAGGGATGTGTATCTCAAGGAAACAAGGGTTTCCTACAATGAATCGGGAAAGTGTGAGGCACCTGAATCGACTTGGATAGGGAACCAATGTAGAGTATAATATTAATACTTTCTCTCTCTCCCTTAGGCCATACACATGAGGTCTTTTATAGTCCCTCCAAGTAGTTTCAGCTTGGAACAAGCATACGGTTGTAGTGGTTGAACTACCCGAGTAACCATCAACCCAAATAAATTAGGGATTTTTATATATTTTTTAATCACTAAAATGACATACCGCGAGTCTAGATGTATCAAGGTATACACGCGAAAAACACGGGCATAGTCGCGTGCATGGAGATTTTCCACCGGCTTTTATGAATTTGTCCAAGTCTCAGAGGAGTAGCCATAAAGCACATGGGAAGCAATCATGAATCATGTCAAGGTGAGAAATGATGCTACAATGACATGCTCCCTAATATATGAGGTCGAAGGTACATGATGGTACGAAATGTATTATGCACATAGAAAGAACTTCGCAAGGACAAGAGAGGACTTCACCTCGCATTTCAGCCCGCCAAAACCAATGAAAGAAACCGTAGAGTCAACTCATGCCGAGGCTGCATACCCATGCTCACGTAAATACATCATATATAGAAAGTACCGAATAGATCCAACACGTATACAAGTATAACCGAACCGAAAGTACATAGTGAATCATCCGAGCAGTATTCACGGAATACAAGTCCGAATCAATGTCCAAGTATCACACATATAGAAAGCCGATCAAAGATAGTGCAACCGGATGTCCGATCAAGTAATCGAATCCTGGGCACCGGATCATAAGTGGTGGATCAAACGGCATAATCACGTTGGAATCCTCGGGACCAACATATAAGATGCCGCTCGTGGCCGAATCGCAACATATAAGGGTGGACGGTAACACGGGCAGAATCGAAAGGATCACAATGCTGAACCGAGAAATGCCGATACAACCCGAGGTCTTCACCGATCACAACGGGCACAATTCTACACAATGGGAATAAATGAGCCGAAGTCGACCATGTGAGAAATCGTTGGATTACCTAAACAATGATGTTTCCGTTAACCAACGCGAGACAACCCACCGATAATGATAATGAGTGTCAAGGTGCCCCGTTATTAACCGACAAGTGTGAATGAATGAGTTGAAGTCGAACACTTCAAAGAATCTACCAATCGTGAGGCAATGATGAATCCCCACTGGCCGATAGCGAAGAGTCTCCGCTAATCGACATGATCGCAAACCCTAAGGTACCGACAGTAAAGACTCTAGATCTTGTTCCCGCAGCAATGAGTCGGAGTCGATGGGAAAAGATCTCGCCGGAAGGAAGGCATTAAGGCATCCCACACCGCCCGCCGCGAGTGTAACCCGTGTGCCAAGATTTGAAGGAATCGTGACGAAGGAGAGTGATGGAACCAAAATCGGCACGTTTTCCGACGCCGTGCACAAGATGAAGCTAGCGCACGGAAGAAACCTCGAACCAACCAATACGAAAGATGACACGAGGCGAGAAATCCATCGATAGGGTCAAATGGAAATCCGTGTACCGACGAATCCCAAGTGTGATAATGTGTGCCGACGTCGAACACAGGGGAAACCACTCGGGCCAAAGACCAGATGATGATCAAATGCCGAGCACGAGGTCACCTATCAATGAAAATAGGCCCAAGGTGCGGCTCTAGGCTTGCTCTCGCAGCAATGTGTCATGGTCGATAAGAGACAAACCCGCCGGCAAGAAGTCAATGGGGACCTTCTCAAACCAAAGACGAAAGCGTAAGATCAAAACATCCGATGTGATAGAACATGATACCGACAAGACCGGGAAGGCCAACCGAATAATGAGTCAAGAGACACCGCAGAATGGCCGACCTCGGTGCCAGACTTCCCTTGAACAAAAGCACCCACTCGTGATGACCATGGCGTAAAAGTGACACCGCATAAGTCCTGCCTCGGCAGAGGCAAAACAAACTCTCCATATGATTGGAAGAGACAACCAACCGGGAGAACCGACAAGTGAAACATGGTAAAGGCCGAACCTAGGTCAAACTAGAACCATCCCAAATGAAGGAAATATATATAAGTATATGTGCTTGTTCAAGGGCGACAAACCGACTGTGAGATCGCCATCAAAATAGCGAAGATACATCCCGTTTCCCGCTCTTGTTATATTTGATTTTTTTGTCTTTTCATAATAAGCCCGAAAAGAATAAAAGAATGCTATGGTACACGGGATAGAACGAGTATCACAGTGCGTATGCACTAGTTCGGGAATTGGTAATCCTATGCTCAATGCAAGGTGGCGAAAATCGTCAAAGGATACTCGCAGGAACGTCGATCCATGGTTACAAAGGTTTCAAGTCACGATAGCTAAGTGCATGCAATGGTTAACTTGGTAATGTAAAGTCAAGGTCAAAAGTTGGCTTAAACATCGAGTCCAAAATGAAGCCGGCTAAAGGCCGTACAAACAAGTAGCCAATATGCAATGCAAGAATACAATTTAACGACACCAGGGAGCCTCTAGGTATAAGCCGAAAAATGATAAGTGATGAAGGAGAAGAATGAAGCTTCAATTACGTAACATTACGATGTGACTAAAGAGAGACCTCGAGCTCACATAAAAAGCAAAAGGCAAGCATGGGAAACAAGTGATAGCGAGAACTAACTAGGAAGCCCATGTAAAGGAAGGCTCTTACCATCAAGTCATGATTAAAAATCGCGAGTGAAATGGGTGTAATACTCAGCGAGTCCGATGGGATCGACCCTAAGGCAAGTGATCGTATGGAGGCTGAATGCAAGATGCACCCGAAAGTGATTCCTTAACCTTATACAAGCGTTGAAGATCATATACCCGCCGTGAAGAGTCCGAAACGGATCAAAAACCGGAAAAATCTCAAAATCGTCAAAATGTACTCCGAAATATACCAAACCGGCACTTCCAAGCAATCGAGTTATACAAGATAAGATAGATCGAAAATAAGCATAAAGAAATTTTTGCAAAATTTTTCAATTTTTAGCCATAAATACAATAAATTACCTCTCAATTGGTTTTATTATTGCATAGCCGATTGGAAAAGAGCTCCGAGCTAAAACTTGTTTCGTCAAATCAGAACAACCGAATTCGCTCTAATTCGCCGAAACTTCGGTAGGCTCAATCATCCCGTTTATTTATTTTGTCCATTTGAAATTTAAAATTAAGTGAATTTTTCTCCTAGAAACCCTTCTTAAAAAATGCGATCCTGACGCATACGCGGGTTCAATGAAGTGCCGCGTATACACGCGACCGTGCAATGAAAAGTCGCGTATGCGCAAGTCCGTAACTCAAAAAGAAGTTTCTAATGCAAATTTTGATGAAATTTCTCAGATGCACCATCTCATGAGGGAACGTGAGCATAGCGCAATAGACCAAGAGGTCGCGGTGGATCGCGCAACACAAAATGTCCTCCGAAACCGTGGATTTGTTCAAATTTTTCAAAATGCCCAATATGAAAAGTAATGTGAGATTGCTTGAAATGCTCGTAAATTGCTGGGAACCAGATCAGGATTGCTTCATCATTGATCAGATGCCACTACGCATAGAAGTGGAAGATATATACTTCATCGCTGGACTCTCCAGGAGGGGAGACCCAGTAGACCTGCACGGAAAGCCCCTGGGAGGGTTGACCGTGGAGGACTATGTCCAAATCTATTGCGTAGATAATTCCAAGAAAGTTGGCACACAGATTGCTATCAGAGATATCAGGGATTTGCACATAAAGATCCTCCTATTCACCATCGACAGAGTGGCAGGATCTGCCTCACTACACCAGGCGTCCAGGACGCACATGAGCATAGCTGTAGAGTGCTTAATTCATGTGTATGATTGGTGCACAGCCCTGCTACAGAACATGAAACAACAAGTGACCTCCATTCGCCAAACAAAAACAAAACACTTTGGCTATGGAACCATTTTGACCACATTCTTCTTCGAGAGAGTTCCAGCTTTGAGACCCAAAGTCATCTCAACTATCAGCAGCCCTCGGGACCCAAGAATCGCCCGTTGGGCAGACATGATGAAGAGACTGGGGGGCAGCGAGGTACCCCGAACTACCTGGGATGATGAGTTCTTCTTATGGTGGAGAGAATAGATCATCGCAGTAGATGACTATCCCTATGCCGGGATGGATTTCCGAGGAGATCCAGATCTAGTACTTCCACCCGGTGCAGCATGGGGAGCAGTCGGTAAGTTTTTTCAAAAATTTTAACTTATATGATTTTTTTTTGGATTTTCAAATATGTATGAAAATGAAAAACAAACATGTTTTTGGATTGGATTCATAATGACTGACAAATGAAAAATGATCATGTTTCAGATGTTGGACCAGTTCGTCCTGAGGGCCTAGCACGTCACAAGCGCCGCAGAGGTGAGGCAGAGACAGCGGATTCTGACAGGACACTCCAGGCCGTACAGAGAAACTTGGAGGGAATGACCCGCCAAATCCCTCTGGCTGCTGTGGAGGACTTGCCAGAAGCCGTCCAGAGACGGGTTGTAGGAGTACCCCGGGACTGGGTTAGACTGTTCCGCCGTGTGGCCACTGCAGTGATGTTCTATAGGAACGCAACTTCTGGGCAGGGTCCTCAGGAGTAGACAGATTTTCCATATTAGATGATTGTATATTCTTTTTGAGACTGAACATGATGGGGCATAAGCCCAAGTTTTGTACGGCATTTATGGATCCAAATTTTGTAAAGTTTTTTGACACTCCGATGATATATACAGCGATATTTGATGTGATGTGATAAATGTATCAAATTTATGATGTTTTTGATGATTAAAATTTATTGTATTGAATGATTAATATGCCAATCTAAAGCTTGATTAGCCAATGAGTCAGCAAACCAATTGTCAGCTCGAGGAATATGAATGAATGTTAAAAATTGAAATGACCTTTGTAACAAACGTACCCTCAAGAACAATCGTAATAAAATAGGATCTCGTACCCGATAAGTGTTGTTCAACTGCGACACCACCAGCTGGGAGTCCAAGAAAACTACCAACGAATCAACACCCAAGGATATTGCCTCCGAGAGTAGATGAATGACTGCAGTGTATTCTGCTACGTTATTGGAAGCAGGACCAATGCAGACCTCTCTTGATACCAACAGCTGACCGAAAGGATAATGAAGCACCCAAGCCGCGGAAGCTAAGTTCCGGGTGTGTCTACTAGCACCATCGGCGAAACCAAAATGACTCATGACATCAACACAACCTGCCAAAGCAGATCAAAAACATCACCATCTCATCAAAAATCGAAAATCAAACAGATATGTACAAGACAAAAACTACTATATACAAAGCAAAATGCCGGGCCAAAGCCTAGGCATAATACTTCTTCAGATAGAGCCCATTTCGGGGCTCCGACAACTCATTTCCTTCAAAGTCAACCAAGGTATACGCTCCTTTCTTAAGGACCTTTTTGACGATATAGGGGCCATACCACATCAACTTAAACTTTCCTGCCCCCAAGGCATCTTTTTCTTGGGCATAGACCAAAACAAGGTCACCTTCGGAAAAGATCCTAGGCTTAACCGCCTTATCGTACTGGACTTTGACTCGGTTTTTATGCGCTTCGTTCAACGTGGCGGCATCTCGATGCTGCTCATCAAGATGTTCCAGATGAAGAAGCCGCTCTGCCAGACTAGAAGTGTCAGGAAGAAGCTGAACATCCAGTTTAAGGGAAGGAATCTCGCATTCAATGGGAAATACGGATTCTACCCCGTGGACTAACTGAAACGGAGTAAAGCCAGTTGCAGTTTTAACTGACGTCCTGTACGCCCAGAGTGCAGGATATAGCATAATGTGCCGGTTGGATCTATGTTTATCAATCGTCCGTTGAAGAATTGTCTTCAAGGACTTATTCACGGCTTCCACCTGGCCATTGGCCTGAGGATAATATGGAGATGAATGTTCCTGCCGGAAACCCAATTTAAGAGCCAACTCAGCCATCATACTGTTCTGAAAGTGACTGCCATGGTCAGTGACAATCTCTCTAGGTATACCGAAACGAGCGATGACTTGGTTGAAGAAGAAAAGAGTTGCAGTCTCACCATCGTTCCCAAAAGTAGGCATAGCTTCGACCCACTTCGTAAAGTAGTCTACTGCTACGATAATGTACTTGTGACCTTTTGCCGAAGGCGGGTTACAAGTAGTATAATCCATACCCCACTTTGTAAAGGGTCCGACAGTAACGACTGGAAAAAGCGGAGTTGGATGAGCGCGCATTTTTCGAGTATACACTTGACAAGGATGACACTTCTTGACCGATTCAATACAGTCTTTGAAAATCGAGGGCCAGAAGTAGCCAGCACACAAAATCTTTTGGGCTGTAGCAAGCCCTGATAAATGACCCCCACAAGCTCCACCGTGAGAATCATTGAGCACAGCCTCAGCTTCTTCGAAAGTTAAGCGGCGTCTTAGGATTGAATCAACCCCTCGACGGTACAAAGCATCACCAATAATCAGATAACTTTTAGCTAAGTGACGCAGCTTACGACGCTCATCTTTCGAAAAAGAAGATGGAAACTTCGCAGTCTGGAGATATACAATGATATCCCCATACCAAGGATCTTGTGGAGAGATTAGAAACAAGTGTTCATCCGGAAAGGACTCATCATAGATCATCTCCTCACCACAAGGCAACTCGGAGATCAATTCCGCAAAGACTAATGACTTCTTGGATTTGGCAGACATGAACTCTAGATCAAATTCTTGTAATATTACAATCCATCTATTATATTTGCCCCCAATCACTCGCCTGCTGAGGACAAACTGAAATGGATTGGCAGCTGCCAAGACATAAGTTTTGCGAAGAATAATATAATGTCGGAGTCGCTGCACAGCATGGACTGCTGCTAAGGCTAATTTTTCTATCGGGGTGTATCGAAGTTCAGGTCCTACCAGTCCTCGACTAAGGTAGTAAATAACATGCTCGACAAGAGCATCATCCTCCTGAACCAGAACCATACCAATGGTAGATTCTGCTGTAGCCAGATACAAAAGAAAATCTCTGCTATAATCGGGTGGACTCAGTAAAGGAGCAGAGGTCAATGCCTTTTTCAAGGCATCGAATGAGCGTTGAGCGTAGTCGTCCCAAAGAAAAGGAACTCCTTTCTTCAACAGTCTCATATATCCTTTTGTGATCTCAGCATAGTTAACGATAAACCTCCGAAGAAAGTTAGACTTCCCTTGGAGACTTTGAAGCTGACGAATTGAAGACGGGGGAGGCAACCGAAGTATTGCCTCAACCTTGAAGGGATCTACCCTTATCCCTTCCCTAGACACGATAAATCCCAACAACCGACCGGATGTTACCGCGAAAACGCACTTGTTCGGATTCAAACGAATTTTATAAAAACGACATCTTTCAAATATTTGTCGGAGGTGACCTGGATGATCCATCCTCTTTCGAGAATGAGCAGCTAGATCATCTAAGTATGCCTCGATGATTTTCTTGATGTCGTGGAAGGCGTAAGACATGGCCCGCTGAAAAGTGGCTCCAGCATTTTTAAGACCAAAAGGCATTTTCTTATATGCAAACTTACCCCAGGGACAGATAAATGCGGTCTTATGTTGATCTTCTGGACGGATAGTAATTTGATTATAACCAGAAAAACCGTCCATGAAGGAGAAAATCTCGTTACCGGCACACTCGTCAATAATCTGATCAATGAAGGGTGTGGGGTAATTATCTTTAGGACACGCCTTATTCAGGTCTCTGAAATCGATGCACACTCGAATCGTTCCTTGCTTTTTATCAACCGGAATGGGGTTTGAAACCCATTCAGTCAGAGGAACTGGGAAAATGAATCCCGCCTTAAGCAGCTTTTCAACTTCAGCTTTGATAGCTGCTGCCTTCCTAGGATTAACCGGACGAAGTTTTTGCCTGACCGGCTTAGCGTTTTCATACGTCTTGATCTCATGTTGGACAATAGATGGGTCTATGCCAGGCATTTCCTCATAAGACAAACAAAAACATCCCTATACTCTTTGAAGAGCTCGGTATAGATTTGAACTTCTTCACGGGAACATTCAGCTCCAATGAAAACGTTCTCGATAATGTTGGGATTCCTGGAGATGTTCACCGGGATAGTCGGAGAGATCACAGCCATGTTCCCTTCAGCATAATCCTGTGCTGGTGCTAAGGGGCTCAAGACTGGGTGAACAGGTCCAGGAGACTGAGGACTTGGAAAACTAGCTTCGACTTCGCTCAAGTCAGGTAGGAAGTAAGACCGATGATGCAAGTCATCCCACGGTCTCTCTATACCTGTCATTGCTTCCAGGATGGCCTCTTCGGATGGAAGAGTGGTATCTAGACAATCCTGGGCAGAAGAAGAAGTAAGCGTCCAAGCCGGAGCCACATCACCATCCAACTCTTCCGGCGAAAGAGGAGCTGGATCAGACTCTGCAGTGTCAACAACAGACTGATATGCAATCTCAGCTGCAGAAATCGGGAATGCCATTCCACCCACTTGCCCTTCTTCCAATGTGGATGTTGGAGAAGGTAAGGTCCAAGGGTCCGAAAAATAATGAGTTCGAAAGAACTCTCTTCGAAGGGGAGCCTTGGAGGATGAAATAGCATTAATAGACACCTTAGGAGGTGGAAGATCAAAAGAACCCATCAGGGAAGAATACATTCCAACTCCCAGATTCTCGACAGGCGCCTTGGTATTATCCAACTTAGGTACAAATGAGTCAGAAGGCGCATCCAGGTCTACAGGAGGACAGTCCAGTTGATCCACTGTGACTATCCTCCCTTCGTGGGGGAAACATACAATTCGAAATAATGAGGATGCAATGGCATCCATCTCATATATCCAGTTCCTCCCCAACAGAAGGTTGTAGTCCAAGGTTGCATCTACTACCTCAACTTCTATGTTAACGGTTTTGCCCCCAACACAGATGGGAAAAGCCGGGACAATACCATGGGGTCTGTGAGAATGACCATCGAATGCGGTAAGAATAGTGCTAGACGGCACAGCTTTTGGAGATCCAAGTGTCTTCCAGCATGCAAAAGACATCACGCAAGTAGAAGCACCCTCATCAACAACCGTGCGAAAGATGTTAGTCTTCCGATACGATGATTTAATATGGAAGGCCATGTGATGAGGAAGTCTCTTCTTAAAATTCTTCATATCAAAGGTAATCAGAAGAGAATTTTTCGGATCAATAGCCCCAATGGCGGTGAGCAAAGCACTGCGCTGAGCCGGACAAGACTGGAGTACCTCTAAAGCTGACATAGCACAAGGACTCTGCGCCAGATCTTCTACAATCGAGTAGTTCTGGGCAGCCCTCATGTTCGGATTAATCGTTGACCGCTTAGAAGATGCTTTTGGCATCCGAGGCATAGACTCAGCAGTTGGCTTCGTGATGTGAAGCGGCTCAGTAGCATCAGGAACTTCCTTAGCTTTCGAAGATTCCTCTCCGCCATAATCACGGGATCTCGTAGCGACATCCACGTGAGCACTCATCATAAAGATATTCGATGGAACTTCCCCTTCCTGAGCGCCTCCAGAGGAAGCCCCAAGATTTTGGTTCGCGCCAGCAATTAATTGCTGCCCTTGGGGAAAAGGGTTTGTTAGCACAGCCTAGGAACTAGAAGAACCCTGCTGAGATAACAGGCGTTGAGCATCCTGAATTTTCGGGCAAAGGTGTGTGAGATGGTCTCCAGTACAAAGCTTGCATGGAAACTTCACTTTCTTTTTCTCCTTTTGGCCCTCACCAACACGCTCGTTGGTTTTATTTGCATTGCCCTTCCCATTCTTGCCCTTCTTCTTGTTATTACGTCCCTTCTTCTTCCCATCGGACTGTTGATTTCCTTTGGGCTCAGAAGATTGGACGGCATTAATGGACAAAGACTGGGAAGGTGATGAATCAGCAGGCACAGCCTGACCAGAAGGAGCAGATTGTAAAGACAACTGCTGCAATTGAGAAAGCAGGCTGGCTGCACTACTACTGACCGATCCGACAAGTCCGTCACCATGCGGACCAGGTTTGGGTTTCGATAGATCCAATTTGGAGCGAGGAGCATTGGGCAAATACTTGTAAAGCATGCCAAACTGAGAATAGATCAACTCTAACTGCTGGGCCATAAAGATGGCCTGCTCCTCGGAATATACCCCTGACATGGATACATCCTTTGAAATGTCTGACTGAAGCGATTTCAAAAACCACTCGAGAAGGAACTCACCTGGAATATGGGCTTTGATAAGCCTCTTCCTTCTCCTCCATTCCTGAATATGATCAAAAATGTGAGTTGCCTCATCCTGCTTAAAATTAGCCAGGAGTTCGGTCCCAGCCTCATATCTGACAGGCAACTGAAAATGGTTCAGAAAAGTGATAGCCAGTTCTCCAAATGTGGCGAAACTGCCCCCAGTGAGCTCTATATACCACTTTGTGGCATTTCCAGTTAAGGTGCGCTGAAATAATCTCAATCTAATCGAGTCGTCGATCAGAGAGTTCGAAGAGCACCATAAGTGGAAAGTGGTGATGTGATCCACCGGATCTTCACCATTCTTGCCTTCAAACTTAGGAATGTCTGAAGGAAGTTTGGTTGGAACCGGAGGCCACCCCGGACTGTATCGAATCGGGTCATTAGTTAACTTTGCCAAGTCTGGCAAGTTTAACGTTGCCAGAAATGGTAATCGAGGCGGAGCCTGAGAATTCCATCCTTGATGGGATGGATTTCCAACATTCTGAAAAGAATAGCTTGGATTTGATGAGGCACCAGGCTGCCAGAAAGGACTCGTAGAAAACGGAGAAGAACCTCCTCCCCACGCCGAGTTACCAAAACCCAGGCTAGTTCCCCCCGCTGAAGTATTGACTGAAGAGGAAAGCCCCTGGTAGGGGTTCCACGCATTAGACAGAGGAGAAAAAGACTGATAAGCACTCGATGCAGGGAAAGAAGCATTCCCTGGATGACTCGCGATGAACTGATTCCCTGCCCCAGACGTTGCAAACATAGGATTCCATCCTGTAAAAGAAGCCGAACTTGGCCCCTGAGCCCAAGGATTGAAACTTTGGGTCTGGGACGTAAAAGGAAACGACCCTAAAGAAGGATTGGGACTAGGAATATGCCCAGTCCCAAAGGGGAAACCCTGAAAAGAAGTTGATCCACTAGCCATGTTGGACATGGGCGTAGATCCAGCTGCACCGGCGGTAAAGGAAAAAGAGGGATTTCCAGCAATGGACATCCCTGAAACAAAGGGACCAGATTGAGAAGCATATGCTTGGGTGAACCCCGAGCCAAACATAGCAGTGCTAGAAGCACTCGAAGATAGAGCAAGAGTGCCCCCTGCCTCGACAGAAGCAGGGGTCTGAATGCCCGCAGCACTCACGGTAGAAGCCGCGTTCTCAGTCGTGGCCATCGAAAGATAAGAAAGATATGGAAGATTCGGCGGTCTCTCAGACTCCGGTCCGACGTACTGAATAACAAACGGATGATCAAGAGGAAGAGGAGATGGACCTGTAGCTGCAGGCTCAGGTATATCTTCTATCTGAAAATCTTCTTCCTGAGGAAACAATACTCTCGAGGTGAGCGGAATGCTCCTCTCGGAACCGACACCGGAATCAGCAACGAAACCTTCAGACCTTAGTGGAGGATCTCTCTCCACATCGTCAGACTCTACAGGGTGAAAACCACCTGCTAAATCGCTCCTACGCCTTCTCGAAGAAGGCTCTGCGCTCTCGGGAGATAACCCCCGGATTCTCCTCGAACGTCGAGGCGCTTGATCAGCCACTTTTACAGATTTATTATATTAGACTCAAGAAAAGTGAAAAAGCTAGGCAAGCTAGGAGCAAAGAGCACTCACTAAAATCAAAAACCCTGAGAAACAGCAAGCAAACAGCCTCCAAGTATTTCCGCTCCGGGTGATGAGGACCGGACACCAAAATACAGGAAAGCGAAGTATAGGGCCTTCCAAAAGCAGTCTGGGATGATTAGGGCCCAGAACAACTAGCGAAGGTATCAGAAGCAGTTACGCCGACCTCCTAACAACAGCCTTTGCCGGCTCAAGCACCCAAGCTTCGCAAGGGCACCCCCCAGAAGTACTGCTGGAAGTGATGCGACGTCTGTCTCAGGTACCACGGGTATTCCCCCCCGCAGTCACCTATGTGGAACCTAGGAACAACAACTATGGACACCAATCCGTATCAGAAGCTGGGCGGAACGGTCTTGAGGTTAGATTCAGCTAATCGGAGGGGGGGTATCCCTCTTCTTAACCTTCACTTCCCCTCGCGCTTGACTCTCGGATGAGAGCTTTCCCAGTCCACTTCACGGAGTTGGATTTCGCTCAATTAATCAACTTCTATGTCTGTTTGAGCGGCCTTGGAGAGTTAACTCTCCTCTCACCTATTCCAAGGCCCTACAACCTAGCTAGTTGGTGATTGACACTTAATAAAACTTGCTAGTTGATTTTAGATTAAATCGCTTATTTTAAGGGCTGTTGTATTAAGTCACAAGGATATGGAGTTGAAACTAATGATGTTCTGACGCAAAAGAAATTAATAAAAACCTGACTACATGCACATGCAGTTCTTTGTCTTTCGATGAAGAGCAATTTCTATATAAGTTCTACGAGACTAAAAAATGTATTTTTCTTTTCGAATTACAAACTCACACTCACAAAAACCAAGAAGCTAACTAAATGATTCAATGCACCTAATGCAAATAACCACTAGCATGTAAATTCTAAGATGCAAAAAGTCTCTTGAAACAAGGTGAAATTTCCCAAAAAGGCTCCTTCAGTTTTAACTCATCTTTTGCTGTCCAGAAAGAAAATTCTTGAAAACAAGAACTCTTAGTATAAGACAACAAAAATACTCAACAAGAAGAAGAAGAAATCAAAAGACCACCTCTCCTCAAAATCAAGCCAAAACTAGAAGCAAGAAACTTCACTAAAGCTCCAAAAGATAAGGCCAAACGAAAATGAAAAACGCAACAACAAAAACAAAAACAAGAAACAATGTTTTTTGAGTTTTTGATATGAAAAAACAAAAAGCAAAACAAATGTTTTTTGGACTTTTCAGTTTTATAAAACAAGAGCTTCAAAAAAACCAAGAACAACTATCACAATCCAAGCCAAAACAAGATCGAATTTCAAGCATAAACTTCAACTATGCTCCCAAACCTTATAAAGCTAATGATAGCAAGATCAATAAGAGCAACGGAAGACCAAAAACTAAATCAAACAGCCTAGAGAAATAGTGCAAACTCGTTGCAACACAAAATTCCAAAGAAGCAAGAAAAGTTCTCCGAAAATTGCAACAAAACCCTAGCCTATGAAACTCAAGAAAACCAATCGAAAACAAAGCAAAGAACGCAATGCAAAGCACAACACAAATATAGGAGCGAGTCAGTGAGCAGAAGCTCTCTGTTCTGATAAAGCAGAACAGCCAAGAACACTCAGAAAGCGATCTTGGAACTCAATCCAGGAGTGCTAGCACCAACAAGGACACTTTGCCAAAAAGATCAGTTTTCGGACAAACGAAAGAGAAACAAGACTTGAAACCACTTCTGTCACACTCCAGTAAGTATAGAGACTCTGCAGACACAGGCCTCCACAGCCAGAAAAGACCAAAAACACCAGAATCTTAAAATTTCAAACTCAGCCTAGGTATACGCGACTTTGCAGTTATGCAACAAGCGTGTATACGCGTCTGTGTTGAGGGAAACTCGCGTATACGCGGTTCCTTCTACACAAACTCGCGGGTATACGCGACTGTGTGCAAAAAAAAAAGCGTATACAAAGAAAGATAATGAAAAACAAAAAGTACAAGCCTGGGAAAGATATCAAGACTTCAAACTGACTGCAAGAAAGCAAACTGGACTGTAAAAGACAGAAAAAACTGTTGGCAACCTACCAAACAGCTGAAACAACCCAACAGGAGAATCACAAAAATGTGATCCCCAGCAGAGTCGCCAGTTCTGTTTTGGGGAATTAACACCCTAGAGGTTGGTTGGGATTCAACCTCCACAGAGCAGGGGCGTACTACTTAACAGAGACCCACACGATCATGCACATTCATAAAAACTAGATAGAGCAGAATGAGAGGTTTACCCGTTGGTCCTACGTTTGAAGTAGATCCACGTGGAGTTCAAACTCCCTGCAACCGTCCTTCCTCCTTAACCTGAAATACAAGAAGAAACCAGCACAAAGGAAAAGTTGTACAGCATATTTCTACTCTATATGTTAGTGTGATTCATATAAAACATTAAATAAATCATAATGAATGCATGTATAACAAATATTCTTCATACATTAAAGCATACACTAACACGTTTATTTCGGGAACAGCATGATACTTCTGTATTATAAATAGTACGTACAAAAGTAATCGTGGAGAGATCACCCGATCCTTCCAAGGCCTTCGCAGACCGTCGTCCGGATCCGTCCAGCCCTTGCCTCGCTAAGACTCCTTCCAAACTGGTGCATACGAGATAACATATAAAGGGATGTAAATCTCAAGGAAACAAGGGTTTCCTACAATGAACTGGGAAAGTGCAGGAGGCACGGGGAATCGGACTTGGATAGGGAACCAACAGAGTATAATATCAATACTTTCTCTCTCTCCCTTAGGCCATACACATGAGGTCTTTTTATAGTCCCTCCAAGTAGTTTCAGCAGTTGGAAACAGTTGGCCACGGGCTGGGGTGGTTGAACTACCTGAGTAACCATCAACCCAGCGCGAAATTAGGGATTTTTTATATATTTTTTAATCATTTTAATGGCATACGCGGAAAATTCTAGATGTACTCGCGTATACACGCGGAAAAACACGGGCATAGTCGCGTATGGGGGATTTTACACTGTTTTTAAGTGAATTTGTCCAAGTCTGTAGGAATGGGTGCCCAAAAGCCATGTAGCAATCATGAATCATGTCAAGGTGAGAAATGATGCTATAACAACGAGGTCAAGTGGAATTCCTCTATTCAGATCAATGAGCCAGAAATTTCAATTTTACAAACTCCTATCAATATAGAAAAAGGCAAGAAGAGAGATGCTGAAGTTGCTACCCCTGTTGGTGGATCTTCAGAATAGCCTCATGCTAAAAGACAAAAATTAAATCCTCTTCGAGAAGTAGATTTTGTTCAGGAAATTCCTGATAGCCAGAGAGAAGATTTGGATAGTCAAAAAATAGGTACAGTGAGTGGGGCATCCACTACTTTACAGAAAAAAGAGCTGCAAAAGCAACAAAGTGTTGAAATATCTTCTTTCAAACCACCAGTTAAAAATGCAGGAGATATAAAGAAAACCTTTATCAATATAAAAGCCAGGAATGATCCATTAAGACTCCAGGTTTACAATCAGTATTTGAAGATGGCTCCTAAGAATCAAGAAAGATTGATGTCAGCTTATGACATTCAGCAAGGCAAAATGATAATGAGTCACTTCAAACCAAAAGTGCAGCAGCCTCAAACAGTTGCAGATTATATTAGAACAAATTTTGAAGTCTTAGCAAAGGATATTCATCCTTTAGATCAGATTGAGTTACATAAGCAGACTGGTGAAATGATCTATTCTACTATGACCGATAAAGCAATGGCAACTCAGAAGTTGCAGGATTCTTTGGAGAACACTAATGCACAATTGCAGCTTGAAAAAGCCTCTTCTCAGGCCAAAGACAATAGGATAAAGACATTGGAGGAAATAATCATTGGATTGGGTCACAATCTTAAAGAAGATAATTTTAAGGATGGAAAATTGTCTTGAAGCTTAAAAAATTAGTGAATCTCACTAGTCCCTAATGTGAAAAATATAAAATATTTATTGATGTATTTGTAAAGTTATTCGAATTTATAATGATATTATATATTTTTTCTATATAATGTTGGCAATTTTTAAGGTAAAATAATTTTTTTTATTGTATAAAATTGGGCAGATAATTTTTATAAAAAAATGGAAATTGGCGAATCTTTTCTTTGGAAAAATGTGGAAAATAGCCCACTGCCCAAATATTAGCCCCTAAAATTTTCCATGTCCTAAAGATGTCAAAGGTATAGAGGCCCTAATCAAGAAAAAAGATGATGATATTGCAGCTTTGAGAAAGCAGTTGAAATTGCCAGCTTCAAGACATCCACAAACTGAAGAGATGATAAAGAAAATTTTTGAAGAAGAAATGATGGACTTGCTTTTGAAATTGAATGAGCAACTAAATGAAACAGAAAAAGATCTTGAACAGGCATTAAAGAACAAGCAGTCTACTATTCCAGCATCAACAACAGAGGCAATTACAGGTACAGGTACATCCACAACAGGTCAGCCAACAGAGCTATCACAGGTAAATACTTCCAATTTGAGTTCTGAAGAATTAATAAAGTCAATGAATGAATTGAAACTTCAAGTAACAGAACTCCAACACACAAAGTTACGACTTACTAATTTATAACAAAGATATGATCTCTCAAAAATGAGTGTTGTTGATAAAACAAGAGAGGTAAAAAGATTAGAAAAATTGGTTAAAGCATTGGAAAATGATCTCACATTGGAGAAACCTTTAAAGGAAATAAATGAAATTCTTTGGGACAACATTATCCAATCAATAAAGGATGTCTGGTCTTCAATTCAGATTATGTATGAACAGAATGATTTAGTCAAATTGGTTATAGAAGAAGTTCAAAGTACAAGAGAAGAATTGGGAAATAGGCCTGAGGAAGCCAATCAACTCATACAGTTTCTAAACACTCAAACCAGACACCAACTTGCAGAACTTGGTATTCAGGACAGGACCGAAACAATTTTGGAAATAAAAAGAGTTTTTACTAAGAGAACCCTTATGCAAAATCTAGAATGAAGGTGCTCGGATATGCAAGAAGAAATCATTGCCTTCAGAGAAAGATTTGATATTTTGTTGAAAAAAGGATTGCTCAGTCCTATAGTTTCAGAGGATAAACTAATGGACCTTGAAAGCTATGTTGAAAAATTGGACAAGTATGCTGACAATCAGGCCAATTCTTCAACCAATACATCAGAAGCAGCATTGCCAATAGGAAAAAATCTTCATGACAGATTGGAAAATTTATTTTATCTTGAGCATGAAGTAAAACATTTGTTTCCAATTTAGCCTACCTTTTTCAGATATACTGAGGCTGATGAAACATTGAGAAAACTTCAATGGACCAGAATACCAGAAGATAAATGGTGGGAAGAACTGTTGGAACTTTTGTAAAATTTATCCTTATATGAAATTTTGCCTATTTACTATAGTATACCATGATAAAAAGGATAAACAGAGGTCAAAGTGTATCAGTGAAAACAAAGAGTATCAGTAAAGCAAGGCAGTCAGAACATAATTACTGAGGATGACAGCAACGGGCCAAAACATAGGGCCTGCCTCCAGCACATTCTCAAAAGAAGGAAACAACACAACATCAGTTACTTTTTATCTTATCTATGAGACCATTTGTCTCTATTTTTATTGTAACTTATTCATGAGTCACCCTAGATTATATCTCAATTTGTTATGAGATATTTTTGATAATTTTTTGTATAAATACTCCCTTAATTGCTCTTGTTTTACTAGTTTAAGCATTTTGATTATTTAGTAAAGAATACTTGAATGCTCTTTATTGATAATCACTCAATTTCCCTCTTTGAATGTGTTGAAAGATTCTTAATTTCCTTTCATCCATTTTAATTCCATCTCATTCGCTTTAAAGATCTAAAATTGTTCTCTGTTTGATTATCTTGCCCTGTAAAACCATCTTTTGTTTAGAAACTTAATCCAGTGAAGCCATATTTTTTACTCCATAGCCCAATGGCCTGAATTACTTCAATCTTGCCCTCAGCTATCGAATTCCACCACCTAAATTCAATCAAAACCCTTGAACTTTATAACTAGCCTAATATCTTTCAAAACAAAGCTAAATTTTAAAGAGAGAGCCCTCTCTGGGTACAGATTGGCTAGATTATGTACCTAAAAGATTGGTTTGTGGTTACCTCGGACCCCTTTCCTCTTCTCTACAACTTCAAGGAAAATCTGAGTGATAACATAGTTAGTGTTAGACTCCTATACCAATAGGTGTCATATTTCATGATTGACTTGATGGGCTATGTAATATGTTCATACATTTTCTTGTTGCAAAGGTTTTCCATATTACCAGTATTGATGGATCACCCCACACCATCCCACCCACTAGAAATGGTGAAAAAGGAAACCCGAGAAAGCTTCTGAAATATCTCAAGATGACTATATGGGTGGCTCTTATGAATCAACCAACCATTCAGAACATGCTCGTCAATCCAAACCATGAGTATTATGTGACGATATTCAAGCAGGCACTGAATCGGATTTCTGAAGCTATGTTAGAGAAACCCTAAACTCTCACTGAAAATAGGTGAAATGTGGCACCACTCAGAGATTGACATGTGCCAATTGGTGCAAGTGGTAGACAATTGGCATGCTCAAACAACGAGGTGATGCAGGAATGACATGAGGGAGAAAATATCAGAAAAGCCCCAAATCTGGAGAACTAAAGCTCATCACCAACCTGAGATTGACAATTTTACATGATGTAACCTATGAAATCGTAAATGGAGAAATCATAGTAACAATAAAGTAACCTATGTAACAATAAAGTCGGATTCATCCTGGGAGTGGTAATGGGAAAAATCATAGTGAACAACAGGAAACATGCAGAGTTGCTTACAATCAAATAGATGAAAAAACACATACAAAAAACCTAGATAATAATCATGAACAAGCTTAATATTGAATTATGAACTATAAAGGAACTTACAAAATGTGACATTACGAACTTGGTCAAGTGCACAAGCAAAAATATCCTGGACATGACCCTGGTTGACAAGTTCTATTGCTCATGATGCAAGAGGATTTGTACCTGCACTACCAAGTCAATCAAAATCCATCATTATCTATACAATAAATACAAGTAATTGATGTAGTATTTTTTACTCTAAGATGCATTCTTATGATAATTTTAGAACATATGTTGAAAATGTCAAAACATACTTGAATAAGCTCCTCTTCGTTTCAAGAACAATTTATTGGAGTCGCATGAACTTGGAACAAGCCTCCCACGATCTGAAAGAGTAGCAACTAAGTCAACAGTGACTTTTTTGTTGCTACGTTGGATCAAGGGAGATTTGCTCCAAGATTAAATCGCTCCAATAAATTATTCTCTACTAAACAGGGCCAACCACATGAAGGTGGAAGCTCTTATAGCCCCTCCCCCCCCCCCCTCACATCACTCTCAATTCCCCAATACCCAATCTATATTTCATTTTTTACTTTCATGAGCATAAAAAAAAATATTCAATAACTAATAAAAAAAAAATTCAACAAAAAGTACGCAAGGAAACATTGCAATTAATGCTTGACATAAAAATAGTATGATAAATGAGTTTTTTATATAACGCAAAAAACGTTCCAAGTATCGTAACGTTTGTCTTATAATAATACAATATTTTACATTATCAAATTTTCTTTTTCTTCTTCCTATTTCTAAAGCTCCTAATTACATCATCAATATCATCATGCTCTGCTCCTATTTCGTGCCTTTCGACCCGCACTGCTGACCTAGTTGCATAGTCACGATGTCTGGTCTCATCCAGTGACGGGGCATCACCTACAAAAACAGATAATATTAAATTTTAATTGTCAGTTTTTAAATATCATTGAACTATTTCGGTAATATTAATAAAAAAAATTGCAATGAGATTATTTACCTGGTGCACCAGTTGTTGCCGCTGACCTAGTTGCGTAGTCACGATGTCTGGTCTCATCTAGTGACGGGGCATCACCTACAAAAATAGATAATATTAAATTTTAATTGTCAGTTTTTAAATATCATTGAACTAGTTCGGTAATATTAATAAAAAAAATTGCAATGAGATTATTTACCTGGTGCACCAGTTGTCGGCGTTGACCTAGTTGGGTAGTCACGATGTCTGGTCTCATCCAGTGACGGGGCATCGCCTACAAAAAGAGATAATATTAAATTTTAATTGTCAGTTTTTAAATATCATTGAACTAGTTCGGTAATATTAATAAAAAAAATTGCAATGAGATTATTTACCTGGTGCACCAGTTGTCGGCGCTGACCTAGTTGTGTAGTCACGATGTCTGGTCTCATCCGGTGGCGACGCCTACAAAAGCAGATAATATTAAATTTTAATTGTCAGTTTTTAAATATCATTGAACTAGTTCGGTAATATTAATAAAAAAAATTGCAATGAGATTATTTACCTGGTGCACCAGTTGTCGCCGCTGACCTAGTTGCGTAGTCACGATGTCTGGTCTCATCCAGTGATAGGGCATCACCTACAAAAGCAGATAATATTAAATTTTAATTGTCAGTTTTTAAATATCATTGAACTAGTTCGGTAATATTAATAAAATAAAATTGCAATGAGATTATTTACCTGGTGCACCAGTTGTCGTCGTTGGGACTGTTGCCTTGTCTTCCTCTCTGGTGGTAATATCCTCAAGGGAAACATTCTCTGTCATTTAAACAAAAAAAATTATAAGGACAACCATCAAGGTATAATTAGAAAAAAATCTAAGTGGAAATTAATTACCGTCACGGCCCTCACTAATAGTAGCATTGTCGGCCTGGTCCCCACTACAATGATCAGGTTGCACGTGAGGATCATCTACATCTGGCTCTAAAACTGGGTTATTTGCCTCGTCGGTAGTGTTTCTCCCCTAATTTAAACAAAGTTGTTAGACATTAAATTTATGGACGAAAACAAACATATTGAAAGGTTAATGTTTTACCTTATCAGGCATTATGAATCTTGGGACCTGCCCCAAGCTTCTGCGACATTCAACTACGGGTTGATAGCCGAAATGGAAAGCAATATTTTTATCTTCCTCTCTAGTTTTTGTTCGAAGTCATCACCCTACATTACATATGATTTTGTATTTTTAATCATATGTGATAGGATTACAAAAACGTTAGAAGGCGATACAATTAATTATAATACGTTTAGCTACTTAATTACAATTCTTGCGGCTAATTTCAAGTAGCCGCCAGCCTAGCTTGCGATGGCCCTTTTTCAATCTAGCTTTGGTTGCCTTTGAGGTGTCAGGCAACCTAGCATCAAAATATTGAAGTCAGATATGACGTAGCACACTTTTATTTTAGACATAAAGAACATTAAAGCTATTGAATTAAAGTTGTAATTTACCTTGCGGGTCCAGTTAGCATTTTTCCTTCTTTCTTTTCCCTTTTCTCTTTTCCGTCATGGATGAGTGCTCTCCACTCACTCTCTGAAACTACGAGAGGATGCTCATATCTATGGTTAAATTGTAATTGTGTCCTATAGGTGTCCCTGGTATATTTCAAATATTTGTCGGCTACCCGAGCCACCGCTGTTCTGTCAAATGTGATGACCCCAAAAAGGGCTTCTAGATAATCTAGAAGTTCTTTTTTCAGGTTGGAATTCTGGGAATTCCACCCTGTACGTATGGTTGGGAAAAAAATTACCAACGCATGGCTCTCCAGAATCCTGTAGAACTCATTGTTTCCTACACAGAGAAAAAAATAAAAGAAAAGAAAAAGAAAGAAAGATATTATCATTAATTTAAAAATAAAAATCATGATAAATATGTTTTAGATAAAGTACATGGAATAGTTAAAATATTAAAATTTACCTAGGAGTTTTACATGCTTTATAGGGACACCTTCATCGTTCACCAACAACGTGCCATTAATGTTCCCTGTGGAGCTGACACGTGTAGCTCCAAGAAACGCAATAATGTAGTTGGCCATATCAGCCTCATCATTGCCAACACGTTCAGTGGTTGGCTGGGTGTCTGCTTGGGCAGGGTGTGTTTCTTGGCTGGAACCTAAAGGAGTAGAAGGTGTACGAGAGGGTTGTTGGGAAATCTCTTGCCCTTATCACTACCACCAACATCGGGTTCAGCAACTGCCAGAAAATGCTACATACAAAAGAACTTTTTGTTAGTTTAGTCAATGTAAAAATTAAAAATCAAACTATCACAATTCATCTCATGCAGAACAAAAAAAATATCCTTTTGAATTTTTATTATTACCTGATATGTTTCTAGCTGGGTCATAAGTTGTTTTATCCTCTCTTCTATTTCAGGTGTTTGAGGCACATCTATCAAAGTATTAAATTCCGACCTTGCATCTTGTGCCTTTTTTCGCAACAAGAGCGCTGGAGATAGGGATGAAGAAATCTCTTCCTCATAGAGGGAATCATCAGGAATACCATGGCTAGGTGTCTGCATATTTGAACAAAATTAATATTATTTCAATTATGTAAATAACTAAAATACCTGAAGATAAGGCTAATCTTGGCACTTTAAATGTTCTTCCTTCAACTCTTTCATTGATCATCCTGATCTCGAGTTGTTCACCTGCTTTATACGTCGATGCATACATTGCAATAAAATTATAAATGTAAAAACTTGAAAACACAAATAAAAACTGAAATAATTTCTAATAAGACACCGGAAGACAAAGTTAGAGTTTCAAATATGCCTTGCATTGAGTTCAGTCGTGGAAACATGTCATTGCACGTTAAGGCACCCAAACAAGAGACGAGTTGATAATGAAGACCTTATTGAAGATATTGTTGGAGCAACTTCAATGGCTTATTTGTGAAGACCTTGTGGGGATATTTTTGGAGCAGCAACATTGTTGAGAAAATGATGGTATAGCATTGTTGGAGGCAGTCTTGAAGGGCTTTGAAGTGAAGCTTTTGGAGCAACTATTGAAAAATCCTTAGAGCATTTAAGTAGACCCTTACTTTCTATCTTCCATCACCCTTTTCCTTTCCAATATCCTTTAAACGATTTTGTTGATATTTAATGTTTGAAATCACGTTATAATTCCTTGATTATATGTGTTTGGGGACTTTCCCTTTGAAATTACCCAAAAATACCTGGCAATTTTATCTTAAATGGAGGGATGCATGTCGACCCTATGCAACAATATTTTGATTGATAGTTGTAAACATAAGAGTTAGGGGCTCTTGACTTGGTTTGGTTGGGCCATTAGATCCCTAACACATCTACTAGGGAGAACCCCCCTTGAGTTGGAGGAGAGATAGCTCGAAGTGAAAAGAGGTTGGTGAGGTGACAATGGGGATATTGAATTACACATGGTATCACACTTTAGCTTTAGGACTTTATCTTGAGAAGTGTGAGATTTTGCTATATCAATTCTCAAATTGTTTACAACGCTATTGTTAAGAACTAATAAGAAGTGATGTTGAGGGGTTTTTGGGTATAAGAAACAATACCATTTAAAAAACTGGGTTTAGGGTTCTCGATCCTTGGCATTCCTTCACCTGGGCCTAGGGGCACAGCTAGAGATAATTTCACACTAAACCATGCAAGCTTAAAAGTAACTTAACAGATCCATAAATTAATAATAATCATAATTCCTAATTTCCTATTGTACGATATGATGCAAATTATTCAAACATGAAGCAATGAACATGCAATGTCTGAATTTCAAGATTGATGAACCAATACAAGAAGTTAGAAACTACAACTTTGATTCAATAATCTGTGTCCTAACTCCAGGAAGGAATCTAGTTTGTAGTACAGAACATGCATCATGTATTATTAATTCTTAATTGACAACAACTAAAGGACATCTACCTCATCGATTCCTTCCCATTTTGTGTTTTTATTTTATATTCGTTATAAAAGTGTGAAATTTCTCTCAAAGTAAGCAACCAATGAATAAAATAAAAAATATTTGAGATATGATTGATAAATGGTCATTTATTTCTTGAAAGGATCTTCACGATTTCTTTGGTTGTTTTTCATCTCAAGAAACAAGAAATGACCTAAGAAACTATCGTGATGTAATATAAGAAACAACATGGTCCAATGGCCATTTTCAAAGCCAAATGATGTCCATTGAGGACATGGCCTTTATTTGGTTCCTGTTTCATAGGAGTTTTGGTGAAATGGAATTTTTGTACCATTTCCGGTAGTAAAAGGAAGCCTTCTTTTTCCATGGAAATAATTTACCTTTCCTTTTCAAGATAATCTAAATCACAAAAAATATGAACTATCTGCACACATTCTTGGATAATGTAGAGAGTGGAAAAGGAATACCCTACACAGTGGCCTTGCACATGTACATTTGAACACTAATATATTTTTGTAGTTGAAATGCAATGCTTGATTTCATTTAAATGTAGGGTTTTTAAAGCAGGGAGAAATAATGGTTACCAATTTAATAAGCGTTTCTTTGGGAA
Organism: Pinus albicaulis; assembly: GCA_034641835.2. Classification (NCBI taxonomy): domain Eukaryota; kingdom Viridiplantae; phylum Streptophyta; class Pinopsida; order Pinales; family Pinaceae; genus Pinus; species Pinus albicaulis. The sequence continues at coordinate 647,707,424 of CM076583.1, read as the reverse complement.
GAATTTAAATCTTGTATTGGGTGATGAAGATAATAGAGGGCATTGAATCTTGATTCTTGACATCCCTCCCTGGGAGAACCCTATAGCCTAACACAATCCAATGGAATTGACCAAAAAAACCCAAATAGATTCAACCCTAGTATAGGAGGAAGGGCCTGTAGTAAGAACTTACCATTTTCCAAGAGATGAGGGCGAATGCTGTTCTGCAAGAGCTGAGGGCGAATGTTGTTCTGCAAGAGCTGAGGGCGAATGCTGAGGGCGAATGTTGTTCTACAAGAGCTGAGGGAGAATGTTGTTCTGCAAGAGCTAAGAGGCGAATATTTGTTACACATAAGACGGAGCGGAAATGCGTGATATCAGACGTTAATGTAGCACACATGTACATTTGAACACTAATAGATTTTTGTAGTTGAAATGCAATGCTTGTTTTCATTTAAATGTAGGGTTTTTAAAGCAGGGAGAAATGATGGCTGCCAAATTAATAAGCGTTTCTTTGGGAAAAATTTAAATCTTGTATTGGGTGATGAAGATAATAGAGGGTATTGAATCTTGATTCTTGACATCTAGAGAGAACCCTACAGCCGAACACAATCAAATGGAATTGACCAAAAAAACCAAAATAGAGTCAAACCTACTTTAGGAGGAAGGGCCTGCAGTAAGAACTTACCATTTTGCAAAAGCTGAGGGCGAATGCTGTTCTGCAAGAGATGAGGGCGAACGCTGAGGGCGAATGCTGAGGGAAAATACGATTCTGCGAAGGCGAAGGCGGGTGGTGAAGCGAATGCTATTCTGAAGCGGAGCGAATGCGCGCGTGATATCAGACGTTAATGTAGCTATTGCGATGGATACGAAACAATAAAATCATTTTTATGTAGCATGCATATAAGTTTCGTATTTGTATTTAGCACGCATATAAGTGTCGTTATACTGATGGTAGAAAAGGCGTCGCTATTGTGACGAAGGCCTCCAAACGTTGCAAACGACACTTAGACATTGTGTCGCACTTGCAGTCGTCGCAATAGCGACGCGTTGGGCCATAGTGTCGCCATACCAACATTGGTGCAGCAGTAGAGGAGCAGTCATCACCATCACCAGCATTTGGAGGAGTCATCACACTGATAGGAGGATCCCTTGTAGCTGTACAATAAATGTTCCCATGGATTAGCTTAACCAAGGTATACAAAAATTTCCACCTCCTATTATTTCAGCACATCATATGGAGAGTTGTGGGGACATGTCATCAACGAAATTGCAAGACCTACGGTCAAATCACACTGCTGATTTGGAGTAGCAAACTATCACTGCATAGACGACCCTTGACTGGTTCAAGGAGGAGATATATAGTCATCTTGGTTTCTCATTGTTGAGCTGCACACAACACATTGGGTTGGAGTGTAGAGTTTTGGAAGATAGGATGAACATGATCCTAATCAATCCAATGCAGAATTTCATGTTCAGCATTGTGCATGATCATAAGACAGTAGATGCACCATCATGGAGATCAACAACGCTGTCACTAAGAAGTAGTGATGAGTTGGGGGCCCAACTATTATTGGAGCATTCCAATTCCCATTCTACTTGTGTAGAATTGGATAGGAAGATGGTTGATGAGAGACATCTTATGATGGATAACATCTCCCATTGTTATGATAGATCCTTCTTGATGAGAACCTCACAACTCAATTAGAAGCTTTTTCCTACAACATATTTGGAACCTTGTGGGTTCAAATTGGTCATTGATGAGTGGCCTTTATATAGAGATCTCCTGGAGGTTCCACTTCAACATATAATGGAGTGAAAATATAGTGATATGATTTGGGAGGATGGTATTCTCCATTGGATGGATACCAATTTGGAGTATGATAGGAGACATCCACAGTTGGATGGATGGGTGAGGATTATGAGCAAGGGGTTGGTGATCCACTTGTAGATATATGACACAGGGCAGCATGAGGCATGGCTGCGCTGGCTACTCTTGAGAGAGTTTGGTCATCATGTGACATATCCTATGTCAAAGGGTGTGTTATGGTTTGGGGCATTGCATGGCACCCATATGATATGGCAGCAGAGGATTTGGTTGTATGGGGAATTATACAAGTCAATCATAATGATGTTAATACATGACCTATATGATGATGAGATGAGGAGGCAACAAGAGTCATTGTTGCTTTGGTTACTCTTGGGAGAGTATGGGTTGATTTTCTCCCATACCTTGCATAATGTTTCAGGAGTAGATGGTGGCACAATCATGGTGCAAAGGGGCTACTCATTAGCCTTGGAGGATTAGGAAGTACTCCCACACAGGAAGGAGTCTCCCATATATAGCAGCATTCTGGTATGTGACTTTGGCATTGGGCATGTCAAAGAGGGGAGTTATGAGTTGACAGGAGCCTTATCACAAAGGCCAACAGCATTGTCACTTGGGAGTTTTTATCTATTGATGGAGTGTTCCAATGATCACTTCACACATGAGGTACTTGATGGGAAAGTAGGAGATGAGAGATATATGGAGGTGGATGGAGTCATCTATTACCAGGATATAATCTTCTTGACTTAGATCTCCAAGCACAAGAAGAAGGCTCTACATGCAGCACATGATTTATTCCTTTCCATTCACCAAGGTTTCATGGACACATATTAGACCACTATGGAGAGATCATCCATGGATCTCATCATCAGCTTACTCACAGTGCATGGTAAGAGTTTTTTTTTTGTACTTATTGATCATCTAAAAAAGTATTTTCATTCTCTTTCCATTTATATACAATGCATTGCTCCACAAGAGGGAAGGCTTCTATTTGGGCTTCATGGTCTTTCTAAGACCAACATATGTGATGGAGATAACCATTTATTGTATGGATTTGGGAAAGTATTGTTATATTCTTGGTGTGCTCAGTTGATACACATTGTCATTTACTTCTTTCTAGTAGATGAGAAAACATGCACAGTTAGCAAATGGTCGGGAGACAACTTTACACATTAGGATCAGAGGCAACAAGTAGCAAAACTGCATTGTAACCACTTGGGAAACTATTGGTACCATCCAGCATTACACATAACACTCAATATCTTTCTCATTTGGATACCATATTGTGATTATGTTCTATTCATTATATGTGGGATGGTTTGGGAAAGAAAGGATAATAGAACCAAAGAGTGGGTCTTTAAGGATCCAGTTGTCATTTTACCTCTTGAGGGAAAAATTATTATAGCGCAAAATCAGCAGCAACTCTACACATATCATAAGTGGAGAGAGAGGCAGTGTGGGATGGACAATTTGGTCCATATTGTTCATCCATACACCCCATCTACATTTCAGGAGCAAGGGATGGAAGAGTTTTTCTATGAGTTACCACCTTGGAGGGTGACCCATTTTGTTTGGATGATAGCTTGGGGATTGGAGCTTCTCATGGGGATTGAAGTTCGCAACATTTTTCAAATCCCATGCCTCAAGAATGCCTCTATACATCATATAGTTTCCTCCATGGATATCCCACTTCTTCATGATGAGAGCCATTTGGATTTATCACCAAAGGCTAACTTGTACATTTGGGAGGAGCAACTAGGGGACAGATTGATGAGAGATCTTATTTTTCAGTGGAGGAGCTTATCATATGAGGATGTGATAGGAGAGGAGGCTTTGCAGTATATATCCTTGCAGTTTCTTGAGGACAAGAAACATTTGGAGGGGAGGACTATAATATTCCAAAAATATTGCAGCTAATTGGAATATTATTTTTTTCTTTTTCCATTTAGATAGATGAATAAGTGGGTAGGGAGACCCATAATTCTCTTTAGTAGGAATAAAACCACTTCTCATGTGAATTTGGATCATTCTATTAGCTGAATACAACACCTTGAGGTGTGAACAATGGCTAAAGCGTGTGGACAAGGTCAAAGTTGACTAGATCAACAACACTATCATGGAAATAGCAGAGGATTAATGGAGGACAGTGCAATCATTTAGGAGTGTATCCATGAGAGTAACTCCTTTAATGATTGGGACTCGGGGTGAGGAAGCTCACCAAAAATAAAAGGAAGAGGACGAAATTCATAGAAGAGATGACTTGGATTATTGATTTTGTGGTATTGTGTGACTATTTGCATGCTTCAGTTGTTTAGCTAAGTCTATTGTAATGTTTAGCACAAGGGTGTTTCTGAGCGGAAATCCCACCCTCATCCTCGGGGTACTTCAAGTGCCTACTCAAGATAGGTATCTTAAGCTTCATTTCCACCATTTGGAATTTTTCCAAGCTTCAGTCATTATTCCCAGCGTAGTGTTTTCCAGAATTGTGTTGTGTTGCAGGGTTGCAGTAGTGGAGGGTTGAGAAACCAAATTTCTGAGCTTGTTTTCCAGTGGAGGGGGCAGCCCTTCATCCGAGAGACTATTAAGGAAGGTTCTTGAGCATAATTTTGATATTTGGCAGCAGTCCAAGTAGCTACCATCAGCTAAAACATAGTTCCCTTCAGGAATTGTGTTATTTCAGTGAGAAGTTGCAGTGGAGGGTTTAGAGCCCTAATTGAGGAGTTAGATTTTCAGTGAGGGGATCAGCCCTTCATTTGGAAAATCTATTGGAGGAGTATCATCCATTTTCTACATCATATCAACCACCTCCTATTAGCTTTTTAGTTGCAGATATTACTCATCCCTAGGGCCATATTTTGTATTTTCTGCATTTTGTGTATTTTAGGAAACCCCTTCTGGGTTATCTTGGAATAGTGCTAGAGGGCCTACATCTCTTTTCCCGGAATTTTCTAAGCACCCTATCAGTAGATCCATGTGTTTAAATTTACAGTAGCAGTAAACTCTAGTTAAAACTGCAATGTATTAGCCTCTAACATTCTTGTATAGCAGTGTTCTTCATGTTTTGTGTACTAGATCTATAGAGGCTTGTTTTTCCTAGCTTGAGTATCATTTTCCTCAAGATCTTGTATACAATTGCTGCTATAATGTTTAATAATAAGCCTATATCATCTACTCGCATATTTATGTGTGGATTTATCACTATTATTTCCATTTTATGTTTTATATTCCTGCCTTTTCCATTTTTGGGATATTACATTACGTGCCCAAGTGAATGATTTATCTTTCTACATATATATTTTAGCATGAAATCTCAAAAGAAACTGACAAAATTGTGAGAAATTTAAATAATTTAGCTTAAGTTAAATAGAACCTCACTATTTGTTATAGCATCATTTCTCACCTTCATATGATTCATGATTTCTTTTATGGCTTTGGGCACCCATTCCTACAGACTTGGACAAATTCACTAAAAAACAGTGTAAAAATCCCCATACGCGGTTATGCCCAGACTTCTCCGCGTGTATACGCAAGTCCACATGCACTTTTCCGCGTATGCCATTAAAATCATTAAAAAATATATAAAAATTCCCTATTTTCGGGCTGGGTTGATGGTTACTCTAGTAGTTCAACCACCCCAGCACGTGGCCAACTGTTTCCAACTGTTGAAACTACTTGGAGGGAGTATAAAAGCCCCTCATGTGCATGGCCTAAGGGAGAGAGAGAATTATTGATATTATACTCTGTTGGTATTCCCTATCCAAGTCTGAATTCCCATGCCTCCTGCACTTCCCAGTTCATTTCAAGAAACCTTTGTTTCTTGGAGATGCTCATTCCTTTATATGTCATCTCATATGCACCAGTTCGGAAGGAATCTTAGCGAGGCAAGGGTGGGACGGATCCGGACGACGGTCTACTCGAAGATCGTGGAAGGATTCAGGTGATCTCTCCACTCGTTATTTCTGTACATGCTATTTATAATACAGAAGTACCATCTTGTTCCCGAAATATACGTGTTAGTGCCTGCTTGCATACATGAGAATATTGTTATTTAAGCATTCATTATGGTTTATCTAATGTTTCATATGGATTTCACTAACATTTAGAGTAGATATATGTTGTACAACCAGTTCTTCGTGCTTATTTCTTCTTGTCTTTCAGGTTAAGAAGGAAGAAGGGTTGCTGGGGGTTTGGACCCCGCGGGATCTGCTTCAACCGTAGGATCTACGAGTAACTTCCTCGATCTACTCTATTTAGTTTTTCATGAACATGTATGGTTGTATGAGTCATTCTTAAGTAGCATGCCCCTGCTCTGTGGAGGTTTAAACCCAACAAACCTCTAGGGTGATTTTCCCCGAAACAGAACTGGCGACTCCACTGGAGATCGCATTCTTGTGATTCCCCTGTTGGGTGGTTTCCGTTGTTTGATAGGTTTCCAACAGTTTTAACTTTCATTTGCAGTCCAGTTTACTTTCTCAGTCAGACTGAAGTCTTGGTTTCTTATCCAGGCTTGATCCTTTTTGTTTTTTCACTATTTACCTTTATATACGCGCTTTTTTCTGTGCACAATCGCGTATACACGCAAGTTTGTCTAAAGGGAGTCGCGTATACGTGTATTTCCTTTAGCACAGTCGCGTATGCACGCTTGTTGCTAAACTGTGAAGTAGCGTATACCTAGGCAGATTTTGAAATTTTGGATTCCTTGGCTTTTTAGTCCTTTCTGTCTGAAGAGACCTGTTCCTGCAGTGTCTTTGTACCCTCTGGATTGTGAAGAAAGTGGTCATTGGTCTTTTCTCTCTTTCATTTGATTGAAAACTATTCTTTTTGGCAAAGTGTTGTTTCTTGTGTTGGCACTTCTGGTTTGAGTACCAAGATCGCTTTCTGGGCATTCTTGGCTGTTCTGCTTCATTAGAACAGAGAGCTCCTGCTCATTTACTCTTTCTTGTCTTTGTGTTTTGCTTGGCACTACGATTTTTGCTTATTTCTTGATTGGTTTTCTTGCGTTCAGTTGGCTAGGTCTTGTTGCAACTTTTGAAGAGTCTTTCTTGGTTCTTTGGAGTTTTTGTTTGCGGCAAGGTTGCACTATTCTTCTAGGCTGAGTGGCTGAGTTTTCTTGTCTTCTTTTGCCCATATTGATCTTGCTACTAGTTAGCCCTATAAGATTTGGAGCATTTTTGAAGTTTTTGCTTGAAATTCAGTGTTGTTTGGCTTGGGATTTTATAGTTTCACTTGGTCTTTTCGAACTCTTTTATAAAACTCAAAAGCTCAAAAAACATTTTGCTTTGTTGTTTGCTTTTGTTTTTGCATTTTTGTTTTCGTTTCTTTGTATCTTTTGAAGCTTTGTTGAGGTTTCTTGCCTTTGGATTTTGGCTTGATTTTGGAAAGGAGTTGTCGTTGATTTCTTCCTCTTGTTTTTAAGCATTTTTGGTGTCCTCATATTAAGAGTTCTTGATTTTGGGAACTAACTTTCTGGACAACCAAAAAGAGATAAAACTGAAGGACTTTTGGGAAATTTCACTCTGCTTTAGGAGATTTTGCATCTTAGAATTTGCATGCTTGTAGTGATTTTCATCAGGTGCACTTAAGCATTTAGTCATTTTCATAGTTTTTGTGAGTGTGAGTGTGTTATCTGAAAAGAAAAATACAATTTTTAATCTCGTAGAACCTGTATAGAGATTGCTTTTCATCGAAAGACAATAACTGCATTTGCATGTAGTTTGGTTTTTATTAATTTATTTCTGCGTCAAAACATCATAAGTTTCATTTCCGCATCCCTTTGACTTAACATAACAACCCATTAAAATAAGCGATTTAATTTAAAATCAACTAGCAAGTTTTCTAAGTGTCATACACCAACTAGCTAGGTTCTAGGGCCTTGGAATAGGTGAGTGGAGAGTTAACTCTCCAAGGCCGCTCAAACAAAACATAGAAGTTGATTAATTGAGCGAAATCCAACTCCGTTAGGTGGACCGGGAAAGCTCTCCTCCAGAGAGTCAAGCGCGAGGGGAAGTGAAGGATGAGAAGAGGGATAGCCCCTCTCTGATTAGCTGAATCTGAACTCAAGACCATTCCGCCCGGCTTCTGACACGGATTGGTGCCCATAGTTGCCACTCCTAGGTTCCACACAGGTGACTGCGGGGGGGAATACCCGTGGTACCTGAGGCAGACGTCGCATCACTTTCAGCAGTACTTCTGGGGGTACCCTTGCGAAGCTTGGGTGCTTGAGCCGGCAAAGGCTGTCGTTAGGAGGTCGGCGTAACTGTTTCTGATACCTTCGCTAGTAGGCCTGGGCCATAATTATCCCAGACTGCTTTCGGGAGGTCCTATATTTTTCGTTTTCTTGTATTTTGGTGTCCGGTCCTCATCACCCGGAGCGGAAATACTTGAGGGTTGTTTGCTTGACAGTATCTCGGGGATTTTTCTTATAGTGAGTGCTCTTTTCTCCTAGCTTGCTTAGCTTTATATTTTTTTGAGTCTAATTAAAATTTGCTAAAGTGGATGATCAAGCGCCTCGTCGATCGAGGAGAATCCGGGGGTTATCTCCCGAGAGTCCAGAGCCTTCTTCGAGAAGGCGTAGGAGTGATTTAGCAGGTGGTTACCACCCTGTGGCGTCTGACGCAGTGGAGAGAGATCCTCCATAAAGGTCTGAAGGTTTCATAGCTGATTCTGGTGTCAGTTCCGAGAGGAACGTTCCTCTCACCTCGCGAGTTTTATTTCCTCAGGAAAAAGATTTTCAAATAGAAGACGTACCTGAACCTCCTGCGTCAGGTCCATCTCCTCTTCCTCCTGATTATCCGTTCATGGTTCAATACATCGGACCTGAGTCAGATAGACTGGAAGATCTTCCGTATCATTCATACCTTTCGATGGCCACGACTGGGAACACGGCTTCTGCTGTGAGTGCTGCAAGCATTCAAACTCCTGCTTCTGTTGAAGGAGGAGGCACTATTGCTTTATCTTCGATTGCTTCTAGTGCTGCTGTGTTTGGATCTGGTTTCACCCAAGCACATGCTTCTCATTCTGGTCCCTTCTGTTCAAGGATGCCCACTAGTGGGAATCCCTCTTTTTCCTTTTCCGCTACTGCAGCTGGATCTACACCCATGTCTTCCATGGCTAGTGGATCAGCTTCTTTTCAGGGTTTCCCCTTTGGAACTGGGCACATTCCTAGTTCCAATCCTTCTTTAGGGTCCTTTCCATTTACTTCACAGACCCAGAGTTTCAATCCTTGGTCTGGAGGTCAGAATTCGACCACTTTTACAGGATGGAACCCTGTAGTCACTACAGTGGGGGCAGGGAATCAGTTTTACGCAGGTCATCAAGGGAATACTTCTTTCCCTTCGTCGAGTGCTTATCAGACCTTTTCTCCTCTATCTAATGCCTAGAACCCCTATCAGGGGCTTTCCTCTTCATTTAATACTTCAGCGGGGGGAACTGGTCTGGGCTTTGGTAACTCGGCGTGGGGAGGAGGTTCTTCTCCTTTTGCTACGAGTATTTTCTGGCAACCTGGTGCCTCATCAAATCCAAGGTATTCTTTTCAGAATGTTGGGAATCCATCCCATCAAGGATGGAATCCTCAGGCTCTGCCTTGCTTACCTTTTCTAGCAACGTTAAACTTGCCAGATCTGTCGAAGTTGACTAATGATCCGATTCGTTATGGTCCGGGGTGGCCTCCGGTTCCCACCAAACTTCCTTCAGACATTCCAAAGTTTGAAGGCAAGAATGGAGAAGATCTGGCTGACCACATCACTACCTTCCATTTATGGTGTTCTTCGAACTCCCTAATCGATGATTCGATTAGGTTGAGATTATTTCAACGCACCCTAACTGGAAACGCCGACAAATGGTATATTGAGCTAACTGGGGGCAGTTTTGCTACATTTGGAGAACTGGCTGTTACATTTCTAAACCATTTCCAGTTGCCCGTCAGATACGACGCTAGGACTGAACTCCTAGCTAATTTTAAGCAGGACGACGCAACCCACATTTCTGATCACATTCAGGAATGGAGGAGAAGGAAGAGGCTTATAAAAGCTCATATTCTAGGTGAATTCTTTTTGGAATGGTTTCTCAAATCCCTGCAGTCAGATATTTCGAAAGATGTATCCCTTTCTGGGGTATTTTCCGAGGAGCAGGCCATTTTTAGGGCCCAGCAGCTGGAACTGATCTATTCTCAGTCTGGGGTCCTCCATAAATATCTACCCAATGCTCCTCGCTCCAAATTAGATTTATCTAAAACTAAGCCCGATCCTCATGGTGACGGACTGATTGGATCGATCAATAGTGGTGCAGCCAGCCTGCTTACTCAATTGCAGCAGTTGTCTTTACAAACTGCTCCTTCTGGTCAGGTTGTGCCTGCTGAGTCATCGCCTTCCCAGTCTTTGTCCATAAATTTTGTCCAAGCTTATGATCCCAAAGGAAATCAACAATCCGATGGGAAGAAGAAGGGACGAAATAACAAGAATAAGGGCAAGAACGGGAAGGGTAATGCGAATAATACCAACGAGCATGTTGGTGAGGGTCCAAAGGAGAAAAGGAAAGTGAAGTTTCCATGCAAGCTGTGTGTTGGAGACCATCTTACGCACCTTTTCCCTAAAATTCAGGATGCGCAGCGCTTGTTAGCCCAGCAGGGTTCTTCTAGTTCCCAGGCTGTGTTAACAAACCCTTTTCCCCAAGGGCAAAAATTAGTTGTTGGCGCGAACCAAAATCCTGGGGCTTCCTCTGGGGGCACCCAGGAAGGGGAAATTCCATCGAACATTTTCATGATGAGTGCTCACGCGGATATCGCTACAAGATCCCGTGATTATGGCGGAGAAGAGTCTTCGAAAGCTAAGGAAGTTCCTGATGCTACTGAGCCGCTTCACATTACGAAGCCTACTGTTGAGTCTATGCCTCGGATGCCCAAAGCATCTTCTAAGCAATCAACGATTAATCCAAATGCTAGGGCTGCTCAGAACTACTCGATTGTGGAAGATCTGGCGCAGAGTCCTTGCGCTATGTCAGCTTTAGAGGTACTCCAGTCTTGTCCGGCTCAGCGCAGTGCTTTGCTCACTGCCATTGGGGCTATTGATCCGAAAAATTCTCTTCTGATTACTTTTGATATGACTAATTTTAAGAAGAGACTTCCCCATCACATGGCTTTTCATATTAAATCATCGTACCGGAAGTGCAATATCTTTCGAACGGTTGTTAATGAGGGTGCTTCCACATGCGTGATGTCTCTCACATGTTGGAAGACAATTGGATCTCCCAAAGCTGTTCCATCTACCACTCTTCTGACTGCGTTCGATGGTCATTCTCACAGACCCCATGGTATTGTCCCAGCTTTGCCCATCTTTGTTGGGGGAAAAACTGTTAATATAGAGGTTGAGGTAGTGGATGCAAGCTTGGAATACAACCTTATGTTGGGGAGAAACTGGATTTATGAGATGGATGCCATTGCATCCTCATTATTTCGAATTATATGTTTCCCCCACGAAGGGAGGATTGTTACAGTGGATCAACTGGACTGTCCTCCTGCAGACCCGAATGCGTCTACTGACTCATCTATTCCTAAGTTGGATAATACTAAGGCGCCTGTTGAGAATTTAGGAGTTGGAATGTATTCTTCCTTGATGGGTACTTTTGATATTCCTCCTCCTACGGTTCATATTAATGCTATTTCATCCTCCAAGGCTCCTCTTTGAAGAGAGTTCTTCAGAACTCATTATTTTTCGGACCCTTGGACCTTACCTTCCCCTACTGCCACATTAGCGGAAGGTCAAGTGGGTGGAATGGCATTTCCGATTTCTGCAGCTGAGATTGCATATCAGTCTATCGTTGACACTGCAGAATCCATTCCAGCTCCTCTTTCACCGGAAGAGTTGGATGGTGATGTGGCTCCGGCTTGGACGCTTAGTTCTTCTTCTGCCCAGGATTGTCTTGATACCACTCTTCCATCTGAAGAGGCCATCCTGGAAGCCATGACTGGTATAGATAGACCGTGGGATGATTTGCATCATCGGTCTTACTTCTTACCTGATTTGAGCGAAGTTGAAACAAGTTTTCCAAGTCCTCCGTCTCCTAGTCCTGTTCACCCAGTCTTGAACCCTTTAGCACCAACACAGGTTTATGCTGAAGGGAACATGGCTGTGATTTCTCCTACTATCCTGGTGAACATTTCCAGGGATCCCAATATTATCGAGAATGTCTTCATCGGAGCTAAATGTTCCCGTGAAGAGATTCAAATTTACATCGAGCTCTTTAAAGAGTATAGGGATGTATTCGCTTGGTCTTATGAGGAAATTCCTGGAATAGATCCATCTATTGTCCAACATGAGATCAATACGTATGAAAATGCTAAGCCGGTCAGGCAAAAACTTCGTCCGGTCAATCCTAGGAAGGCAGCAGCTATCAAAGCTGAGGTTGAGAAGTTGATTAAGGCGGGATTCATTTTCCCTGTTCCTTTGACTGAATGGGTTTCAAATCCCGTTCCCGTAGATAAAAAGCAAGGAACGATTCGAGTGTGCATTGATTTCAGAGACCTAAATAAAGCATGTCCTAAAGATAATTACCCCACACCATTTATCAATCAGATCATTGATGAGTGTGCCAGTAATGAGATTTTCTCTTTCATGGACGATTTCTCCGTATATAATCAAATTACTGTCCGTCCTGAAGATCAACATAAGACTGTCTTTATTTGTCCCTGGGGTACTTTTGCATACAATAAGATGCCTTTTGGTCTTAAAAATGCTGGGGCTACCTTTCAGCGGGCCATGTCATATGCCTTCCACGACATCAAAAAGATTATCGAGGCATACTTGGATGATTTAGTTGCTCATTCTCGAAAGAGGATGGATCATCCTGGTCACCTCCGGAAAATATTTGAAAGATGTCGTTTCTATAAGATTAGATTGAATCCGAACAAGTGCGTTTTCTCGGTTACATCCAGCCGGTTATTGGGATTCATTGTGTCTAGGGAAGGGATAAGGGTAGATCCCTTCAAGGTTGAGGCAATACTTCGGTTGCCTCCCCCGTCCTCTATCCGTCAGCTTCAAAGTCTACAAGGAAAGTCTAATTTTCTTCGGAGGTTTATCGTAAATTATGCTGAAGTTACAAAGGGATTTATGAGATTGTTGAAGAAGGGAGTTCCTTTTCTTTGGGACGACTACGCTCAATGCTCATTCGATGCTTTGAAGAAAGCATTGACCTCTGCTCCTTTATTGAGTCCACCTGATTATAGCAGGGATTTCCTTTTGTATCTAGCAGCAGGAGAATCTACTATTGGTATGGTTCTGGTTCAGGAGGATGATGCTCTTACAGAGCATGTTATATACTACCTTAGTCGAGGCTTGGTAGGACCTGAACTCCGGTACACTCCGATAGAAAAGTTAGCTTTAGTAGCAGATCATGCTGTGCAGCGACTCCGGCATTACATTATCCTTCACAAAACTTATGTTTTGGCAGCAGCCAATCCATTTCAGTTTGTCCTCAGTAGGCGAGTGATTGGGGGCAAATATAATAGATGGATTGTGATTTTACAGGAATTTGATCTTGAGTTTATGTCTTCCAAGTCCAAGAAATCATTAGTTTTCGCGGAATTGATCTCCGAGTTGTCCTGTGAAGAAGAGATGATTTATGATGAATCCTTTCCGGATGAACACTTGTTTCTTATCTCTTCACAGGATCCTTGGTATGGAGATATCATTGTGTATCTTCAGACTGCGAAGTTTCCCTCTACTTTTTCGAAAGATGAGCGTCGTAAGCTGCGTCACTTGGCCAATAATTATTTGATTATTGGTGATGCTTTATACCGTCGAGGGGTTGATTCAATCCTGAGACGCTGCTTAACTCTTGAAGAAGCTGAGGCTGCGCTGAATGATTCTCACAGTGGAGCTTGTGGGGGTCATTTATCTGGGCTTGCTACAGCTCAAAAGATTTTGCGTGCTGGATACTTTTGGCCCTCGATTTTCAAGGATTGTATTGAATCGGTCAAAAAGTGTCATCCGTGTCAGGTCTATACTCGAAAAATGCGCGCTCATCCAGCTCCGCTTTTTCCAGTCGTTACTGTCGGTCCCTTTACAAAGTGGGGTATTGATTATACTACTTGTAACTCGCCTTCGGCAAAAGGTCACAAGTACATTATTGTAGCAGTAGACTACTTTACGAAGTGGGTCGAGGCTTGCCTACTTTTGGGAACGATGGTGAGACTGCAGCTTTGTTCCTTTTCAACCAAGTTATCGCTCGTTTTGGTATACCTAGAGAGATTGTCACCGACCATGGCAGTCATTTTCAGAATAGTATGATGGCTGAGTTGGCTCTCAAATTGGGTTTCCGGTAGGAGCATTCATCTCCATATTATCCTCAGGCCAATGGGCAAGTGGAAGCCATGAATAAATCCTTGAAGACAATTCTTCAAAGGACAATTGATAAAGCTAGATCCAACTGGCATATTATGCTATATCCTGCACTTTGGGCATACAGGACGTCAGTGAAAACTGCAACTGGCTTTACTCCATTTCAGCTAGTGCACGGGGTGGAATCCGTATTTCCTATTGAATGCGATATTCCTTCTCTTAAGTTAGCTGTTGAACTTCTTCCTGACACTTCTAGTCTTGAAGAACGGCTCCTTCATCTGGACCATCTCGATGAGCAACGTCGGGATGCCACCACGATGAATGAAGTGCATAAAAACCGAGTTAAAGTCTAGTACGATAAGGCGGTCAAACCCAGGGTTTTTTCGGAAGGTGACCTTGTTTTGGTCTATGCCCAAGAAAAAGATGCCCTGGGGGTAGGAAAGTTTAAGTCTATGTGGTATGGCCCCTTCATCGTTAAAAAAGTCCTTAAGAAAGGAGCGTATACTGTGGTTGATTTCGAAGGGAACGAGTTGCCGGAGCCCCGAAATGGGCTCTATTTGAAGAAGTATTATGCCTAGGCTTCGGCCTGGCATGTTGCTTTTGTATATAGTAGTTTGGTGATATGCGTACATATCCTGCTGATTTTGGGCTTCGATCTTCGATGAGTTGGTGATGTTTTTGATGTGGCTTGCAGGTTGTGTCGGATGTCATGAGTCATTTTGGTTTCGCCGATGGTGCTAGTAGACACACCCGGAACTTAGCTTCCGCGGCTTGGGTGCTTCATTATCCTTCCGGTCAGCTGTTAGTATCAAGAGGGGTCTGCATTGGTCCTGCCTCCAATAATATAGCAGAATACACTGCAGTTGTTTATCTACTCTCGGAGGAAATATCTTTGGGTGTTGATTCGTTGGTAGTTTTCTTGGACTCTCAGCTGGTGGTGTCGCAGTTGAACAATACTTATCGGGTTCGAGATCCATTTTTATTACGGTTGTTCTTGAGGGTATGTTTGTTACAAAGATCATTTCATTTTTTAACTTTCATTCATATTCCTCGAGCTGACAATTGGTTAGCTGACTCATTAGCTAATCAGGCACTAGATTGGCATATTAATCATTCCATACAATAAAATTTAATCATCAAAAACATCATACATTTTGATACATTTATCACATCACATCAAATATCGTTGTATATATATCATCAGAGTGTTCAAAAACTTTACAAAATTTGGATCCATAAGGTCATACAAAATTTGGGCTTATGCCCGATCATGTTCAGTCTCAAAAATATACAGTCATCTAGTACATAATATCTATCTACTCCTGAGGTCCCTGCCCAGAAGTCGTGTTCCTATAGAACATGATCGCGGTGACAACTCGGCGGAATAATCATACCCAGTCTCGGGGCACTCCTACCACCCGTCTCTGGACGGCTTAAGGGAGATCTTCCACGGAAGCCATAGGTATTTGGCGGGTTAACCCCTCCAAGTTCCTCTGCACAGCTTGGAGGATCCTGTCTGAATCCACTGGATCTGCTTCGCCCCTGCGACGCTTGTGGCGCGGGAAACCCTCAGGTCGCACTGGTCCAATATCGGTATCATGATCATGTTTACATTGTCAGTCATTATGAATCCAATCAAAAACATGTTTGTTTTTCAGTTTTTCATACATATTTGAAAAAATTCAAAAAAAATTATATAAGTCAAAAATTTCTGCAAACTTACCGACTGTGCCCCATGCTGTGCCTGGTGGAAGAACAAGATCTGGATCTCCACGAAAGTCCATCCCGGCATAGGGATAGTCGTCCACAGCGATGATTTGTTCTCCCCACCAATGGAAGAACTCATCGTCCCAAGTGGTCCGGGGAACTTCACTTCCCCCTAATCTCTTCATCATGTCTGCCCAACAGGCAATTCTTGGCTCCCTCGGGCTACTGATGGTAGAGATAACTCTGGGTCTCAATACTGGTATCTTCTCAATGAAGAATGTCATCAAAATAGTGCCGTATCGAAAGTGTTTGGTCTTTACTTGGCGGATTGAGGTCAACTGTTTCTTCATGTTCAGTAATAGGGCTATGCACCAATCATACACATGAGTCAAGCATTCTACTGCTATGGTCATTTGCGTCCTGGACGCTTGATGTAGGGAGGCAGATCCTGCCACTCTGCCAATGGTGAAAAGGAGGATTTCCATGTGCAAATCCCTCAAATCTTTAATTGCAATCTGAGTTCCAACCTTTTTGGAACCCTCTACGCAATACACGTGGACATAATCTTCCACGGTTGGCCCTCCCAGGGGCTTCCCATGTAAGTCTACTGGTTCTCCCTTCCGGGAGAGTCCAGTGATAAAATATATGTCTTCCACTTCAATGCGTATTGGCATCTGATCTATTATGAAGCAATCCTGGTCTGGTTCCCAATAATTGACGAGCATTTCTAGCAACCGGACATTGCTTTTCATATTTGGCATTTTGAAAAATTTGAACAATCCGCAATTTCGAAGAATATTTTGCGCTGCTCGATCTTGCATGACCTCTTGATCAATTTTGATGTGCTCACGCTCTCTCCATGAGATTGTCATCCTGTCAAAATTTAATGAATCATGCATTAGCCACGCATTTTTTGATTCGGGCCTGCGCATACGCGACTTTTCTATGCACAGTCACGTGTATACGCGAATTTCCTGTTACCAACCCGCGTATGCGCAAGTCCGAGTTTTTTAGCAAGGGTTTTAATGGTGAAAATCACTAAATTTTAATTTCCAAACAGAAAAAATGATTTGCAAGGATGATTAAGGAGCCTACCTGACAAATTCGATGCGTTTCAACGGTCGGTTGTTCCTGATTTCAATAATGAACCAAATATGAGGTAATTTGTCTATTTATGCCTAAAAAGTTGAAAATTTTCGCAAAAATTTGTTATGCTTATTTTTCCGATCTATCTTAAGCTGCATAACCTGGATGCTTGGAAGTGCCCAGTTTGGTATGTTTTCAGGTACATTTTGACGATTTTGAGATTTTTCCCGGTTTTTGATCCATGATTACCGACTCGTCACGGCAGGTATATGATCTTCACTGGCATATAGGTTAGAGAAGCCACTCTCCGTTGCATCTTGCATACTAGCCTCCATACTGATCACTTGCCATAGGGTCGATCCCATCAGGTCATGACTATTACACCCATTTCACTCGCCGATTATTTAATCATGACTTGATGGTAGAGCCTTCCTTTACATGGGCTTCCTAGTTAGTTCCTCGCTATCACTTGTTGCCCATGCTACGTTTTATGTAGGCTCGGGAGTCCTCTTTAGTCCCGCCATGACTTATGTGTTGAAGCTTCATTCTTCTTCTTCCTCACTATCATTTTTTCTGGCTATTACCCTAGAGGCTCCCTGGTGTCGTTAAGTTGTATTACTGCATTGCATATTGGCTACTTTTTTATCCTGGCCTTTAGCCGGCTTCATTTGGACTCGATGTTTAAGCCAACTTTTGACCTTGACTATTTGTACAAGTTAACCATTGCATGCACTTAGCTATCGGGACTTGACACCCTTTTACCCATGGATGGAACGTTCCTCTGAGTATCGCTTACAAGTTTCCGCCACCTTGCATTGAGCATAGGATTGTTCCAATCCCAGGAACTAGTGCATCTGATTTTTTGATACTCGTTCCATCCATTGTACCATAGCATTCTTTTATTCTTTTTCAGGCTTATTATATGAAAAAGACAAAAAAATAAAATATAACAAAAAGAGCGGGAACGGGATGTATCTTTGTTGTTTTGATGGCAGTACAGCGTCAGTTTGTCGCCCTTGAACAAAGCACATATACTTATATATATTTCCTACATTTGGGATGGTTTTAGTTATTGACCTAGGTTCAGCCTTTACCATGTTTCACTTGTCAGTCCTCCCCCGGTTGGTTATCTCTTCCAATCATATGGAGAGTTTGTTCTGCCTCCTGCATAACAGACTTATACAGTGTCACTTTTTACTACCATGGTCATCATGAGTTTTGCTTTTGTTCAAGGGAATTCTAACCAGAGTCGGCCATTCTGCGGTGTCTCTTGACTCATTATTCAGTCGGCCTTCCCGGTCTTGTCAGTATCTTGTTCTATCACATCAGATGTTTTGGTGTTCTGCTCGTGCTGGTTTGAGAAGGTCCCCATTGACTTCTTGCCGGTAGGTTTGTCTCTTATCGACTACGACACATTGCTCTGCGAGCAAACCTAGAGCCGCACCCTGGCCCTATTTCCATCATTGATAGGTGACCTTGTGCTCATCATTTGATCATCATTATGGGTCTTTGACTGAGTGGTTTCCCCTGTGTTCGACGTCAGCACACATTATCACACTTGGGATTCGTGCAGTACCTTGATTTCCATTTGACCCTATCGGTGGATTTCTCGCCTCTGTGTCAACTTTCATTATTGGTTGGTTCAGAGGGTTTCTTCCGTGTGCTAGCTTCATCTTGTGCATGTCGGAAACGTACTTCGGTTTTGGTTCCATCACTCTACTTCATCCGATTCCTTCCAAATCTTGGCCTGCGGGTTACACTCGCGCTGGACTGATGTGGGATGCCTTAATGCCTTCCTTCCAGCAGATCTTTTCCCATCGACTCCGACTCATCGCTCTGGGAACAAGATCTAGAGTCTTTTTGTCAGTACCTTAGGGTTTGCAGTCATCAGTGGCAGACTCTTCGCTATCGACAGTGGGGATTCATCATTTCCTCCTGATTGGTAGATTCTTTCAAGTGTTCGACTTCAACTCATTCATTCACACTTGTTAGATTGTACTGGGGCACCTTGACGCTCATTTTCATTATTGGTGGGTTGTCTCGCGTTGGTTAACAGTATACATCATTGACCGGTAATCCAACGATTTCTCACATGGTCGACTTCAGCTCATTTATTCCCATTGTGTAGAATTGTGCCATAGTGATCGGTGAAGACCTCGGGTTGCATCAGCATTTCTCGGTTCACTTTTGACAATCCATTCAGTTTCTGCCAGTGATGCTGTTCACCCTTATATGTTGCAGTGTCAGTACAGCAACATCCTATATGTTGGCTCCCGAGTTGCGTGATTGTATCGTTTGTTCCACCTCTTATGATTTGGTACTTGGAGATTCAGTTACTTATATGATCAGACATCCAGTTTCAGCATCATTGATCAGCTTTCTATATATGTGATACTTGGACATTGATTCAGACTTGTACTTCCAGGCCATGCTCAGATGATTCATTGTGTACTTTCAGTTCAGCTATACTTGTATACATTTTGGATCTATTCTGTACTTTCCATATGATGTATTTTTGACTGAGCATGGGTATGCCCGCCTCAGCATGAGTTGACTCTCTGTTTTCTTTCATTGGTTTTTGGCAAGCTGAAATCTGGTGAAGTCCTCTCTTGTCCTTGCGAAGTTCTTTCTATGTGCATAATACATTTCGGCCATCATGTACCCCTTCTGACCTCATATATTAGGGGGCATCTGTTATAGCATCATTTCTCACCTTCATATGATTCATGATTGTTTTTATGGCTTTGGGCACCCATTCCTACAGACTTGGACAAATTCACTAAAAAACAGTGTAAAAATCCCCATACGCGGTTATGCCCAGACTTTTCCGCGTGTATACGCGAGTCCACATGCACTTTTCCGCGTATGCCATTAAAATAATTAAAAAATATATAAAAATTCCCTATTTTCGGGTTGGGTTGATGGTTACTCTAGTAGTTCAACCACCCCAGCACGTGGCCAACTGTTTCCAACTGTTGAAACTACTTTGAGGGAGTATAAAAGCCCCTCATGGGCATGGCCTAAGGGAGAGAGAGAAATTATTGATATTATACTCTGTTGGTATTCCCTATCCAAGTCTGAATTCCCGTGCCTCCTGTACTTCCCAGTTCATTACAGGAAACCCTTGTTTCCTGGAGATGCTCATCTCTTTATATGTCATCTTGTATGCACCAGTTTCGAAGGAATCTTCGCGAGGCAAGGGCGGGACGGATCCGGACGACGGTCTGCTCGAAGATCGTGGAAGGATTCAGGTGATCTCTCCACTCGTTGTTTCTATACATGCTATTTATAATACAGAAGTACCATCTTGTTCCCGAAATATACGTGTTAGTGTCTGCTTACATATATGAGAATATTGTTATTTAAGCATTCATTATGGTTTATCTAATGTTTCATATCGATTTCACTAACATTTAGAGTAGATATATGTTGTACAACCAGTTCTTCGTGCTTGTTTCTTCTTGTCTTTCAGGTTAAGAAGGAAGGACGGTTGCTGGGGGTTTGGACCCCGCGGGATTTGCTTCAACCGTAGGACCTACGGGTAACTTCGTCGATCTACTCTATTTATTTTTTCATGAACATGTATGGTTGTGTGAGTCCTTCTTAAGTAGCATGCCCTGCTCTGTGGAGGTTTAAGCCCAACAAACCTCTAGGGTGATTTTCCCCGAAACACTATTCCTAATTCACCCCCCCCCCCCCCACCCCCCCATCTTATTAATTCCTTATTTTAACTGTAAATACATCATCCTCCATGTAGCATGTTCCCTGAATGAAATCCTCACATACTAAGCTCTCTTGAAAAAGTTTAAGTACATCTTTTTTGAGAGAGAGAAAGAAAAAAAAACCACCTTTATATTAATAAAAAATTGTTTACATTGGCTTACATGTGTTATTAAGATAGTGAAATATTGTGAAAAATATGTATTATACTTCAAAATATACTTAAAAAAATGTGATCATGTCGAAAGTGTTTACTGAAATTACATAACAAAAAAACATATTAGAAAGCAATAACTCACATGGATCCAAAAAAACCTATTTATTGTAAACAATGACACTCCCACTCCTCACTAGTGATCCCACTTTGAATTATTCGAAAAAAAGAATGCCCTGTTGTAGCCCAGCGCCTCTCTTGGAGAAAGAATCAGCTTCCATGTTTCTTTCTCTATAAATGTGTTGAATAGTAATTCTCCTAAAAGTAGTCATAAACTCCTTTGTCATATTCTTTTAGTATTCCAAAGATGCAAAATTTAGAGAAGAAAATTTTATAGAACAATCAGCAATAACCTTTGAGTCCCCAAAGACCATTAAAGCATCAACCTACAAATATTTAGCAAAAAAGAGAGTCCCCCAAAGTTCTATAAGCTCAACGCTTGTATTTGAACCATGCCCACTATTCCAAGAGATCTTGTATTTGAAAATTTTAAAACACAACCAATACCAAAAAATTAATTATGAGAGGCCCCATCAAAAAATTCATTCGTATAAATATATTTGAGTTCATGTTCCTTCCAACTTCTCTTTTTATTTGATCTTTTTTGTTGTCCTATTTCCAAATATTGTGCCATAATATTTGTACACAAATGATGTAAATGTGGCATCTTTGCCTCGAATATGAATCCATTTATATAGTTAAAACTTCCCAAGAAGATATATAATGGAATATTTTAAGGTATAGTGGATATTAATTCCAATACATCATTCATTCATCCACTCAGAGATGTCCATTGGGTAGAGACATTTATTATATGAAGGATATCTAACCAAATCTCTCTAGTAAATCTACAATTTAAAAATAAATGGTTTACCAATTATTCCTCTTCAAAACAAAGGGAGCACATACATGTACCATTGAAGTCTCTCTTATGTATATTATCCCATGTAAGGAGGCTTATTCCTTAGTAAAATCCATCCAAACATTTCTAGCTTAAGTGGTAGGTTAAAATTCCAGATACTCTTATACCACCACCTTCCATCTCTCAAAACCTTGTGTAGTGATATGGTTCTATAGGCTTCTCTTGATGTAATATTTTCATCCCTAGACTGGCCCCCACCCTAAAATATCTTATTGGCATATCCAATTTTTTAATTTATTTTCAAACCTAGATATTAACCATCTCCAATCCTTTATTAGATAACTTGTTTCTGTAGTGTACCTAGAGGGGATAATATAGGGTACAGAGGGAAGTACCCAAGGGAATAATATGATTTAATAATATAAGAATGATAAATAAATGGGCCATAGTTAATAAATAAAGTGGTTAACCCACATTATGTAAGGGACCACATGTAGCTAGGGAATAAAGTGATATGCCCATTGTATTGGATGTGTGTAGACCTTATGGTAACTACCCATGGTATTGCATGTATGAAAACTATATAGAGGCTAGAGACTCTCCATTGAGAGATGTCAAGGATTATTGTATGGGCAGGCATATGGCTTGTGGAGTGATCTCCTTCCTTAAGGGGTGAATGTATGGTGTTGCCCTACCTCAAGGGTTTGGATATTAATGAAGATTTGAAGTTTTATATTTTATGATTTCTTGGGCATATTTTCCATTTTGATACATCTTCTTGTTAAATCTACTTCAAGTGGAATCAGAGCACTTTCTTGGGCAGAGTTTGGAGACTTGTTTTTTTCATTTTTTTGCAGGAAATTTTTGGGCCGCGAGTTTGTAGAGAAGATCTGGAAAATTTGGTGAAATTTTTTTCAGAAATAAATATCAGATCTAGATTCCTTACGGAAAAATACCCAATTTCAAAAAACAAATCAGTCGAATCGGAGTCCGGATGAGGGAGTTATCACTGATTTAAAATGAGCCATTTTTTCAGAAATTTTGTGACGCCGGGGTAGTTGCAGCGCAAATCTGTGTTTCCAGAGTGCCTAGATCGGGATTTTAGCCACATGGTTAGATGCAGAATGGCTATTCCATTTTTGAAAATAGGTTATATTAAGGATTCTGAGTTATATTGACCGAGTAATGTCTATTTTAAATTCTTGCCAAAGAAATTTTTGGGCGGCGAGTTTGTAGAGCAGATCTGGAAATTTTGGTGAAAATTTTTCAGAAATAAATATCATATCTGGATTCCTTATGGAAAAATACCCAATTTCAAAAAAAAAATCAATCGAATCGGAGTCCGGATGAGGGAGTTATCACTGATTTAAAATCAGCCATTTTTTCAGAAATTTTGTGACACCGGGGCAGTTGCAGCGCAAATCTGTGTTTCCAGAGTGCCTAGATCGAGATTTCAGCCATATGGTTAGATGCAGAATGGCTATTCCATTTTCAAAAATAGGTTATATTAAGGATTCTGAGTTATATTGACCGAGTAATGTCCATTTTAAATTTTTGCCAAAGTAAGTGATTTTCTTCAAAACCCTTACTTTATTTTATGGATTCTCGCAAGATGAAGTTTACAGAAAACGATGATGGCCCTACTATTGAAAATTTTTTAAAACATCTCAAGGTTCAATGTCGAAGTTTTTGGATATGCTCCATAGGGCTTCATATGAAAGATGAGTCAAATAAATGGTGGACCTCACTTGACAGCTCAGTGAGGAAACTTCCCGAGAAAAAACTTGAAAAAGTCCTTTTGGACAAGTGGTCTCAAGCCAGAAAGAAGGATAGCAAGAGACATAAAGACTTATTTTCTACTAATATTTCCATATTACGGGTTCATGGAAGAATTCAGAAAGAGAACATCATTGTGTCTATCATTCCTAGTTGCAAGCATAATTGTATCAATGTGAATTTGGCTAAAAAATTGCAAGTTCCAGCAAAGCATATTGAAAGCACACAGGTTGATAATGAAGATGCTCAAATTTATAAATATTTGAAGATTTCTAAGGATAAGTATGTGTTGCATTCTGATTTTTATGCTTCAGATATGGCTGTTGTGGATGTTGTTTTGGGACATCCTTGAATGGAATCCGTTGGTACTGTCAATTTTAATGTGCAAAAGAAATTCATGAAGCTCTGGTATAAAAAGAAGAAAATTACATTACACGATATTTGCATTAGGAACCATGCAGAGACCGAGGAGGAAGAAGCAAAAATATCTAACGACACAGACACATCAGATGATGAGCCTTTGATGGTAGACAGCCAAACACAAACATCAAAGCAAGTACCAATAAAGAAACCAGACACCACTCCATCACCAATCATGGAGGAATTAATGAAAGATATTACATCAGTTAAAGCTTCAACATATCACCACCCACATCACCCAGCAAGACAACTACCAGCAAGGTGGCAACAAATTTACAAAAAGGGCAACAACCCCTGGACGACACATAGAGAGGTGCGACAATCCACTAACAACACGTCAACAAGGAAGAACCACCAGAACCCGCTTCCATCTCAAGCGAGCAAGGCACTGACTAGATCAAGTGTTCACCTTTCCCTTGGATGGCTAGATGCACATGAATGGTACCAGTGGAATACTCTTTTGAGTAGATCTTATTATTTGTGTTCTTCTCATGTTTCGGGGACGAAACATGTTTAAGGGGGCTGTAATGTAGTGTACCTAGAGGGGATAATATAGGGTACAGAGGGAGGTACCCAAGGGAATAATATGATGTAATAATATAAGAATGATAAATAAATGGACCATAGTTAATAAATAAAGTGGTTAACCCATATTATGTAAGGGATCACATGTAGCTAGGGAATAAAGTGATAAGCCCATTGTATTGGATGCATGGTATTGAGAGACCCATGGTAACTACCCATGGTATTGCATGTATGAAACCTATATAGAGGCTAGAGACTCTCCATTGAGAGATGTCAAGGATTATTGTATGGGAAGGCATATGGCTTGTGGAGTGATCTCCTTCCTTAAGGGGTGAATGTATGGTGTTGCCTTACCTCAAGGGTTTGGATATTAATGAAGATTTGAAGTTTTATCTTCAAATCTAACAAGAAGATGTATCAAAATGGAAAATATGCCCAAGAAATCATAGAAGATAAAACTTCAAATCTTCATTAATATTCAAACCCTTGAGGTAGGGCAACACCATACATTCACCCCTTAAGGAAGGAGATCACTCCACAAGCCATATGCCTGCCCATACAATAATCCTTGACATCTCTCAATGGAGAGTCTCTAGCCTCTATATAGGTTTACAAGAAGATGTATCAAAATAGAAAATATGCCCAAGAAATCATAAAAGATAAAACTTCAAATCTTCATTAATATCCAAACCCTTGAGGTAGGGAAACACCATACATTCACCCCTTAAGGAAGGAGATCACTCCACAAGCCATATGTCTGCCCATACAATAATCCTTGACATCTCTCAATGGAGAGTCTCTAGCCTCTATATAAGTTTCATACATGAAATACCATGGGTAGTTACCATGGGTCTCTCAATACCATACATCCAATACAATGGGCATATCACTTTATTCCCTAGCTACATGTGGTCCCTTACATAATGTGGGTTAACCACTTTATTTATTAACTATGGCTCATTTATTTATCATTCTTATATTATTAAACCATATTATTCCCTTGGATACTTCCCTCTGTACCCTATATTATCCCCTCTAGGTACACTACAGTTTCCTTTAGGAATAAACCAAGGTAAGAAAATCCCACAAAGAGAGGCATGAATCTCTTGTTGAAAATCAATGGGATCTCTTGTGAATAATATAAGTCATCTTCTGACTCAATGAAGTAGGAATTCTCACTATTGGTCACCAAACCAATTTCCTTACTAAAAATGTGAATGAGATTATAGTAAATTCTCCATTCCTGAATGGGAGCACAACCAAAATTCAAAACATTATCAACAAAAAATATATTTTTGAGAGATATATTTTGAGAAATATTTATGCTCAATATGTTTCATTTTTATTCTCCTCCTTGATCATACAGCTCAGAATTTCTATAAAAATGATGAAAAGGAAAGGGGAAAGAGAACAACCCTATCGTATCCCCCCGAATTCCTTAAAAAAATCTATGAGAATTCCATTTATAGTGACAATGAAATTTAAAGATGTTACACAATCCATGATCCACTCAACAACCTCATATGAATGACTCATTATGTGGAGTGTTAAGCTCAAGAAAGTCCATTTTATGCAATCATATGATTTTAATAATCAAGCTTCAATATGAGAACCTATAAATGTTTGGTTTTTACCGAATGAAGACACACTTGAGCCACTGTTTTAGCATCACATATTTGTATGTTCTTTAAAATTCCAATTTTTTCAGTGAGATATGTTCAAACAGATAGTATCTAATCATGTTTTTGTTAGGTCCCTATATTACTAGTATAGTCCCTTATTGTTGTTAGTGTAACCCCCTTATTATTATTATTGTACCCTTGTAACCCCCATATTGTTATTATTGTGCCCTTAAATCATTATTGTTAGGCCAGCTAGGATTACATTGTGGCCCACTAAGATTACATTATGGCCCCATGGACTCCTATATATAGAAAGGAGGTTTTGTAATTTTAATCATCCAATAATTATTCATTCATGTAATGTATTGGAGGTTGCCCCCTCGAAGTGGCTTATTTCTAAGGCGTTGATATCTCTTTTCTTCTATTTTTGGAGTTGGTTTCACAACATTTGGTATCAGAGCTTTGAGATTCTAGGGTTTCACTGCTCCAAACAGGTCATCGTGGAATTTTCGCTATAAATTTTTTTCTACCAAGGTTAAAAATCTAAAAATTTTAGAGTGTGAAGCCAAAATCCTGAGGAACATCGTCACAAAATTTCAGAGCTTGGTTCGCAATATTTTTAGAGATATGATCTATGCACGTTAAGTCATTTTGTAGGCTTCTAAATTTAACCTAAACAGGTCATTGTTGTATTTTCGTAATAACTTTTTTTCTACGAAGGTTCAGAAGCTGAAATTTTTAGAGTGCGAAGGCACAATCCCGAGGCATATCTTTAAATAATTTCAGGTATTGGTTCGCAATATCTTTATAGATATGATCTGTGGAAGTTATGGCTTTTTGAGGCTTCTAAATTTCATATAAAAGAGGTGATCGTGGGAAAATCTTCAGAGCTCTCTCTCTGAGCATCTGATTGGAATTCCGTAAATAGTGGCCACAAGAAAACAAACTGTAGTTTTCGGTCTATCAATTTCAGAGCCAAAGGAGGAAAAAGTGACACGTGGCAAGTCATACAAGTTCACTCTACTGAACCAGTCCAAAATTGGGTCATTGTGGGATATTGGACATAACTTTTCCTTGAAGAATCAAAATTAGATCAAACCTATGGCATTTGAAAGAAGCTTCATAGGGCTACTATAGGGCTGAATTTCAGATATTGAGGATCCAAAATTATATAGATAATTCAATTTCAATATTGAGCTCCTCAAAAGCAAGTAAAAGGTGTGCATTTTTTTTTCCAAATTGCATGAGTCTTGTTTGAAGAATCAAGTTGAATTGATTCCTAGGGCATATTGTAGAATAGATATTAGTATTGGATTCTAAAATGGCCCCTAAAAATAATTCAACACCCATTAATCCTTTAGAAATCGCTACTATGACTCATGAAGATGAAGAATGGCAACATGACATATCAAAATTACAAGAGCAAGTGCAACAAATTTCGCTCTCGCAAAGAGCAACAAAAACATGACATGGAAGTTTTGAAGAAAGACGTGGAAACTAAGATGGATGATTTGAAGAAAGGCGTGGAATCTAAGATGGATGGTTTGAAGAATGGCATAGATGGCATGGAATCTAAGATAGATGGCATGGAAGTTGGCATGGAATCTAAGATGGATGACATAGAAGCTAAGATCGATGAGAAAATGGAAAACATGAAGAATGATATAAAATAAGACATGGAAGGTTTGAAAAAGTTGATACAAGAAATTTTTCCTAATGGTGAAAAGATATTAGAGGAAACTCATGATCAGAACAAAATAAATGTTAATCGTGATTTCATAAAATCTAATGTTGGCAGGAAGAACCACCATATTCCAAAAATGGAAATGAGGAAGTTTGATGGAAAGGATCTTGTAACATGGATACTACATATGGAGCAATATTTTGATCTCCATAATGTGCAAAACACACAAAAGTTACGCATTGCAACTTTACATTTAGAAAAAAATACATTTGTATGGTATCGATGGCTTTGCTCCCGTAAAAAAATTGTCACTTGGTCAATTTTTACGGAGGAAATGATAGCACATTATGAGGATACAAAGAGCAACACCTTCTTTAGCCATTTGATAAATCTCAAACAAAAGGGTTTAGTGGGGCAGCACATTGAGGACTTCCAAAAATTGAATATAAGGGTAACTGATATTCCAGAGGAACACAGGATTGATCTCTTCATAGGCAGTTTAAAGGATAACATCCAACATGAAGTTCTCATTTTGGAACCTGATTCATTGGAGAAGGCATTCAGGTTGGCAAGAAAAGTTGAATGTAAAATTATGGCGACAAGGAAGCCTACCACTCAATTCTATAAAGAAGGAAGTGTTGCTACGCCTAGATTTCCACAACCTACAAGGTTGACACCACAACAATTGGAAGAAAAAAGAGCAAAAGAGCTTTGCTACAGTTGTGATAGCAAATACACTAAAGGTCATAAGTGTGCTGAGAAGAAATTATTTTACATAGATTGTGAAGAGGAAGAAGAAAATGAACAAGAAGAGGATATACACCAGGAACCAACCCTAGAAGAGGAAGAAATGAGTCTGACCATATCGTGTAATGCATTGGCGGGAATTACCACTCCTCAAACTCTCAATATAGAAGGACATATCAAGAAGAAAAAGGTAATAGTGTTGATTGATTCAGGTAGTACCCATAATTTTATTCATTGTAAGGTAGCCAAGGAATTGAATTGTTTCCTATACCCAGCACCAGAATGTCAAGTGATGGTTGGAAATGGAGGAACTATAAATTGCTCTGGAAAATGCCATAATATCAAGCTAACCATGGGGGAATATGTATTGACTAGTCCAATGCTTGCCATTCCTATGGGAGGTGCTGATGTTGTACTAGGAGTACAATGGTTAAAATCTTTGGGGACGGTAGCTTTTAATTTTCAAGAACTTTTCTTGAAATTTTTTTCAGAAGGAAAGGAAGTCGAATTACGGGGTATTGCAGGTGTTGTCAATCCTAGAGATAGCCTTGAGTTGTGAAAGACCAGTGCCTAGGACATCTTATATAGCAAGGAGAAAAATGATATGACAGGGGTAATTATTAAGGCAAAGCTCTCATGTTGTTTCTTGTAACAGGAAAATTATCTTGAATGGGACCAAAACTTTCAGAAGCTTGATACAGAGAAAGCAATACTGCAGAGGCAAGATGTGAAATTCTAACACGAATTGTATCAGACAATCCGAAGGTAGCTTTACTGCAAAGAGGGCTAGATTCTAAATACTTCACAGAGATTGATAATCATAGAGTATCTACTGCATACGTAGAATAAAGAGGATACTAACTGTTGTTGAGACAACATCCAGAAATATATACCAGCATATAGTGGGCTTATGAAATTAAGAATCCACACATGAAGACAACATTTGTAAATAACATCTCATAACAGCCAGTATAGCAGAAATACGAATGAATTGGAAATGAGACAGTATATCACACCTGAGCCATATTTAAAGTGCCAAAAAGCTTATGAAATAAGTATCAACGAGGATAAATTTATATCAGAACCAGTGGGCTACTCGCATTCCAGAATTTGATACAAGATAAATGGATATAAATTAAATGAACGGCTAAGCTACAACACATATGAGAGAATTACACACTGTAAAGCACCAAGACCAAAATCCTCATTAAAGATAAGACTCCTTCTCATTGAAACCCAACGGGCTCTTCACATTTGTATTAAAGCTTTCACAAAAATGCATACAAGAAATTCTTCTACAGTCAATTCTTCAGAAAATTTGGAACCCCTTTTTCTCTTCTGATTTTGCTTATATAGACACCTCCATACATGAGCAAGAAGATATTTTCTGGAAAATATTTTCTTCGCATGCCAAAAATTTGTTAAAGGTCCTTATCAAAATGATCAAAACTTATGATGAGGAATGCAGACCTCTCATCATTTGCGATTAGGCACTAGGCCATTTTGAAACAAAATTTTAAACAAACATCTGGGCAGAAAGTAAAAGACTGGGGTAAAATATAAATTCCACCTGAAACTTAAAAATAACTAACTAAAGTAAAAGTAAAAAGGCCGCTTGGGCCGAATCATGAATTAACAGTGTTTCATGGACGAGAAGGGGTCAAGGCTGTAGTTGACACAGGTGGCGGAACATTTGCGGACGAGCTGGCGATCTGGCTGGCGAACTGAGTGTATCTTTGTTGGTTGTCCGCTGATGGTTCGGGTATCGCTGTGAATCCTTCTACCTTGATATAGGCCTTTGTGAGGACGTTGAAACTTGCCTCGGTGGGGAGCTTGTGCTTTATAAGATGAAGGAGGACAAACTCTCAGCGGAGGGATGAAACAATCATCTCGGCCTTTAACTGAGCGGTTTTATCTAACAGGATGTCTGTTCGGTCTCTTTCTTCCTGGAGGCATGTCTTATATTCTGTTAACGGCCATAGCACAAACGGAGTGGTTGGGTCCCAGCAAGATGGAAGTCCAGCTGTTGTAATCTCGTCCCACACTGCATCGAACTGATCCACGCTTGCTACCACCTGTTGCAGGGCTCTAGAGGCTATAACTCGGGCCGCCTCTTTTTCGATGATTTTCTGACATTCAAAGGCCTCCATGAACCGACTTGGTATGCCATGCTTTTCCACCTCATCAGACTCCAACTCTTTCAAGAACAAAATGTAGCTCTGGCGTGTTGGGTTCTACCAGACAAGTTGAGGTCCGCCTCCTACAATTTCCTGTTGATATAGAGTACCACAGATTTGGTTTCCCCCATCAGATTTGGGAAACCCTTAGGGAGTAATCTGATGGTATAAACCTGATACAACTACCCGATATCGATCTCTATTGTCGATATGACGCCTAAAAATCTGGGGTTTTATACTGCTGATGTGAAAAGGGTATTTGGGGTCACATATTCCAGCTTGTAGGTCAATAAAAGGCTCAAACCCGGGAGGGTTTCTAGTTTCTCGGACCTGAGGAGTCTCTGGTTCAGTTTTCTTGGGAGTGCCCCTTCCCATGATTGACATACAAAACTTTTTTAAAAACAAAAGAAAAGCAGAGGGAATATGAGGGACAGAATACCTGTGTAGTAGGGAAATATGATCGAGAAAACGACGCGGGGGTGTTGATAGTGACTGGGTAGACTTTGGCACTGGCTCCCACCTAGTATATACCGTAGCTGGAAAACCTGCGAATTTTACTGCAGTAAAATATGGGAAGACTGTTATCTATGACTGAACGTTCTGAGGTAAAAAGGCGGATAGGTGGAATAAACGGGGGGAAGTGTCGTAAGGACACTGACAGTGGAGCACGCAGCGCATAGGGATTGGGGTGTTAGCTATAAGCAGGTGAACACCGCGTGTCGGGTTTAATACTAGTACGGGCCTCTGTACTAGTTAGCCTAGAAACTTACCTTACCTCTCTTGCCGCATAAACCATACGATCCTCGAAACACATTGTTAGCAACACAGGGTTAAATACACAACATGCCAATCTTTAAAGCCCGCTTCCCGTTTTTCCACGTCATTGTAACTCCGCGCTTTGCTCTGCCACGTCGCTCTTCATCTCGGGCCCACCCCACGGCACGTCATTGTAATTCCGTAGGGGTATGGGTCTCTTCCCTCCTGTATTTCCTGACCCCCGTGGAAACTCCCACATGGAGAATTCCCTCACGTGCACCTTATGGACGTGGCCAGCTTTTTAATAGTTTTTGTTGTTGTGTCTTTTGCACCGTGTCTTTGCCCTTTTTGCACTACCTTTTCCCTTTTGCTTTTTATTTCGACCCTTCTCATACACGTGTTTCCTTTTAAGCTTGATACTAGCCTCATCATCCTTTTCCTTTAATCGGCCTTTTGAATGTTTCCGCCATCAGCCAATCATTCGATACATGTCTATCCAAAGGTTAATTCGGAAGAATGACTAATGTTAATTTATGATCAACAGCAGGGAAGTCGGGAAAGATAATAAGCTCCAATGTCATGACAAATATTCTAAAGAAAAAATAACGAGGCATAATTGCACAATTATGCTCACCAGAAGTTCCAACATCAAAATCATCTATTTCTGCAAATCTCCAAAAAATCTTGGACAATCATTCCAAGGTTTTTGAAACTCCAAAAGGACTCCCACCTATTTGCGATCATGATCATGCTATTCATTTGATTCCAGGAAGTGTTCCTCTAAACATCATGTTGGAACACCTAATCCTCCATGGGTAGGTGTGGAATGCGAAAAGTCACAATAGAGTCCAAGTGACCTTGGAATGTGAAACCAAGAGTCACACAATTGTACTATAAATGTACGTCATGTATAATGGAAAAATAAGAGAGCTACACGCGTATCCTTCATTGTGTGTTGAATCTCTTGTTGTGTGTGTGTTTATCTTTCTCATACACCATGTGTGTGTTTAACATGGTGTTTAACATGGTATCAAAGCTGATACGTTCATAACCAGATCAACCTTGAGTGAGTCATTTGTGTTTATGGTCTGTGCATATCTGCAAAAATTCTTGTCATTTTTGCAGCACTCAGAGATCTTCTGCAGCAGTCCTTTTTCCGCATTCATCAAGCTTTGTGCAGCATTCAGAAATTGGTTTTGAAGAAGAGAAACATTGTGCATCTGAAGGGTTTTAAAGAAGAGCAACATTATGCATCTGAAGGTTTTCTAACTGCTCATTGCAATTCTGATTTTTTCCCTACAATTTCTGCGTACTTTTAAATTTCTGCACATTTTGGAGAGCTGTTGAAAATACTATTTAAATTGGGTCTCTAAAGAAGTTTCTGGGTATTTTACTGCTAAAATTTTCTGAAAATTTCTCTAGGAAATTTCTGAGTTTTTCTACCTACAGTATTACTAAAAAATTTCTGAGTTTTTACTGGCAAAATTTCCTGCATTTCCTGAAAAATTTTGAGTCTACAAGTCTTTGCAAATTCCCTCTGCTCTACTTTGCTATATTTTTTATTAAAATAAAAATTTAAAAATAAAATTAAAAAATCCATGGGAAACTCGGCCCCTACGCCCTCCCCTACCTGCATTTCTTTTTACTGCAATCTTCCTATGCACACCACCTACAACGCTCGTCCCTCCCTTGTAGCACTACGCTCCCCCCTCACATCTGAGACCTCACCTCAATAGCTCTCCCCCCACCATCTGCCATTTACTTCACGCGCTCCCCAAATATCAACCAGAACCCCTCGCCTTAATGCTTGCTCCCTCCCCTCACAACAGTACGCCCCTCCCTACGCTCCTACCAACCCATCCCATCCCAAATCCCTCACCTACTCTCCCCTTCCCATACTCATACGCTCTCCCCTCCCCATATTCCTATGCAACCCACCCTCACATGCACTCCCCTCCCCTCTCAAATCCCTACCCGCTCCACCTTACATGCCCCCTACCTACGCTCAATCCCCCCCTCTCTCCATGGCCCTTTCCATCCCCTCCCACCTGCAAACTCCCCTCAAGCTCGGTCGTTAGGCCTTCCTACAGTTTCCCAACGCGTCCCCTTCTTGTTTAATTTTTTAACTTCAGCGTTTTTTATTTTTTATTTTTTTATAGTTAAAATTCCCTCCCCTTTTTTAATTAATTCCCTTCCCTCTCTTTTTAAATTTGTAAATTTTTTAATTTTTAAAAAAAAATTTACAGATAAAACCTTCCCTATAAATACCCCCCCCAGCTTCACCTTCCCCAGAAAACACCTTCCCCAGTTAAAACCTTCCCCAGATTTCACCTCCCCTAGTTAAAACCTCCCCCAGTTTTACCTCTATTTTCCCCTTTTTTTTTATTTAAAAAAAAAAAAAAAAAACAGAGAGAGAGGAAGAGAAAAAGTAAACAGCAGAGAGATAGAGAAAATGAACAGCAGGAAATGAGGAAATGAAATATGAAGCAAATGGGTTGTACACATAACATTGAAGTGAAATTTGCATTGTGATTTGAAGGGTGATGTGAAGACAAGTTTGCCATCATTTCAAAACAGCTATTTGAAGAAACAAATTAGTTGCCTTAAAGGCTTCTTTCACAAGTGTTTTTGCTACACATTCATACAAATATTTTGCAGAGATATTGTATTGTATTGACATTGTATTGTGAGTGGAATTCATCTTCATTCATAGTTGCAATCAAGACTTGAAGTGTAAATTTGAGTTGTTGGAAAAATTGTTGATGTAAGTCATTGTTGCTTGTCGGTTAGACAGTCAAGTCTATACCTTGAGGTCCTCCATCATTTGAGGAGCAGATTTTGTACTTTGAGATTTCCATAGTTGGAAGTTCCTTGGAGTCATTTTTATTTGTTGAAAGAAAGTTGAATCACATTGTAAACGGGTGCATTTTCGGTTGAAGCCGACACCCTTTCATTTTTTGAGCCTAAGTTGTTGAAAAATGGCTAAAATCAATGAGGCATTAGAGTTTTTGAATAAACTCATTCATTCAAATGTTGATGATATGGTAAAAATGAGCAAGAATGCTCTTTGTAACATTCAAAGTTGTTTGCAAGATACACAAGAAAATATTGAGTTTTTGCAGTTGGAATCTCAGCTCCAACAAGATGAACTTCAGCAAAAAAGTCACCATTCTGAACCTATTTTTGTTCAGAAGATTTAGAAGGACTCTCATCATAAGAAATAAGATAAAGTTGTTGTTGATCCTCATTCAGTTCCTTGTACAAGAGCAGATTTACATGCAAATGCAGCAGCTCAGCCTGCACTTCTCAAGCCCATCATCAGACCTTGGGAAGAGCTTGTCCACAGCAAGCACCGAACTAGTCTTGGATATGACAAGGATGTGTCCTTTCATATTCTAGACTACACCAAGCCCATCATATTTCAGAGTGCTGGATTCCTGTATGACAGTTCACCTGCAGCTCTTCCAGATCCTGTTCCACTTCCACAACAATAAATTGTAAAATGCCAACACTGTGATCGAGTTGGCCATATGAAATATCATTGTTTTGATCTTCATCCATGCAATCACTGTGGTCGGCACACCCATTCTTCAGATAGATGCTTCATAAACAAGCCTCCTACAAGAGCAAAGATTCATCTTAGATGGATCACTTCTTGGAAATGGGCATCAGCAGCCAAGAAGATGTTTAAGACACATGTTAGAACTTGTTCTCGAATATTGAGCAAACTTGCAGTTGAGTTTTCACCATCATCTCACCTTGTCCCTAACAGGGGGGGAAATGGTGGTCATCTAGTACAAGCTTTGACGTAAAATCAAGCGAGCCTGAGCCACAATCTCTCATTCCATGTTCAGAGTTGTAGCCAGAGACACAACAATTCAAGCGAGCCTGAGCCACAATTCGTCATTCCAGATTCAGAGATGTAGCCAGAGACACAGATGCCCATGAGCATGCCTTTGGTTTTTGGTCATCCTTAAACCATCACAGGTTGTAGACCTCCCTTCTTTTAGGTTGAAGGTCTCCCTTTCATATATGAGGGACACTTCCTCTAGCAAAAGCCTTCAGCTTCTTGCCAGCTATGGTTGATTTCTAGGAAATGCTTCAAGCATTCCAGTGTTGTTGGTAATCCTTAAACCATCACAGGTTGTAGACCTCCCTTATTTTAGGTTGAAGGTATCCCTTTTTTATGAGGGACAATTCCTCTAGCATAAGCTTGTAGCTTCTTGCTAGCTTTGGAAGAGTTCCAAGAACTGCAACAAGTATTGCGTTCCAGTATTGGTGGTCATCCTTAAACCACCTCTATTTGCCAACATTTCAGAGAGTTGATTCAGCCCAAGTGCTGCCATGTATACTTTGTAGATTTTTATTACAACTATCTTCTTGGACTCACACATACCCCTTCGGATTAAGGGGGGAATTTTGGAACACCTAATCCTCCATGGGTAGGTGTGGAATGCGAAAAGTCACAATGGAGTCCAAGTGACCTTAGAATGTGAAACCAAGAGTCACACCATTGTACTATAAATGTACATCATGTATAATGGAAAAATAAGAGAGCTACACGCTTATCCTTCATTGTGTGTTGAGTCTCTTTTTGTGTGTGTGTTTATCTTTCTCATACACCATGTGTGTGTTTAACACATCAAGCCTTATAGATATCCTTATGTCCAAAAGAGCGAAATTGAACGTATGATTGCAGAAATGTTAGAGGAGGGTATAATTCAACCTAGTCAAAGTTCTTTCTCTGCTCCTGTAGTATTGGTACACAAGAAGGATGGATCATGGTGCATGTGTCTGGATTATAGGGAGCTCAATAAGCTCACCATTAAAGATAAATTTCCCATTCCTGTGATTGATAAATTATTGGATGAATTACATGGAGCAATTTATTTTACCAAATTGGATCTTCGTTCAGGGTATCATCAAATTAGAATGAAGACTGAAGATATTCTGAAAACATCATTTTGAACTCATGAGGGTCATTATGAATTTTTGGTCATGCCTTTTGGCCTTTCCAATGCACCTTCTACATTTCAAGGGTTGATGAATTCCATTTTCAAACCCATCCTTAGAAAATTTGTGCTAGTATTTTTTGATGATATACTAATCTACAGCAGATCTTGGAAGGATAATGTTCAACATGTTGACAGGGTGCCCAAACTATTGCAGGAGAAACAATTATATGCAAAAACATCCAAATGTTTCTTTGGAGTAAAAGAGGTGGAATATTTGGGTCATATTGTATCTCACGAGGGTGTTGAGGTAGACCCTAGAAAAATTAAAGCCATTAAGGAATGGAAAGTCCCCACAACCATAAAGCAGTTGCGAGGATTTCTCAGGTTAACAGGGTATTATCAAAAGTTTGTTAAGAATTATGGGAGAATAGCAGCACCTCTAACAACATTATTGAAGAAAGATGCATTTTCATGGACTCCTGAAGCAACTAAGGCCTTTGAACATCTTAAGAGGCAATGTGCCTAGCACCAGTCTTAGCTACGCCAAACTTCACAAAAACCTTTATTGTGGAATGTGATGCCTCATGAAATGGAATTGGTGCTTTTTTAATGCAAGAAGGAATATCCATTGTTTTTTAAAGTCATCCAATCAAAGGAAAGTATTTACAAAAACCTATTTATGAGAAGGAAATGTTAGCAATACTGCATGTACTAAATAAATGGAGAACTTATCTAATGGGAAGACACTTCAAGGTAAAAATTGATCATGATAGTATTAAACACTTTTTGGAACAAAGAGTATCTTCAGAAGAATAGCAAAAATGGGTCACAAAGATGTTGGGTTATGACTTTGAAATAATATAAAAAAATGGAAGCTAAATGTTGTTGCAGATGCACTCTCAAGAAATAATGAAGGGGTGGAAGCATTGCTTTGCGCCATTTCTATTATCCAACCAGATTGGATAACCGATGCAAGAGATGAATGGAAGAAGGACGAAGAAGTGTGGACACTCATTCAAAAGTTGCAGCAAGATCCTAGTACATCAAATACATTTAGTTGGAAAAATGATTCCTTATGGTACAAAGATCGCTTATATCTTTGTAAGAATTCCCAACTAAAACAAAATATTCTTTTGGAATTGCACACCTCTCCTTTAGGAGGACACTCATGATTTTTAAAAACTTCCCACAGGGTGAAGAAAGGATTTTTTTGGGATGGCCTTAAATCTGATATTCAAAAGTTTGTGATGGAATTTTTGGTTTTCCAGCAGAATAAAGTTGAGACAATTAAGACCTCGGGTCTTCTACAACCTTTATCCATTCCAAGTCAATGTTGGGAGGATATTTACATGGATTTTATCACAGGTTTACCTAAGTCCGAAGGAAAGAGTGTCATCGTGGTGGTAGTTGATAGACTTACCAAGTATGCACACTTTTGTGCATTATATCATCAATTTAAATCAAGTACAGTTGCTACTACATTTATGGACACAATTCAAAAGCTACATGGAAACCAAAGGGTTATTGTGAGTGACAGAGATCCCATTTTTACTGGAAATTTTTGGACAAAGTTATTTTCTTGTTTGGTACTCAATTAGCTCATAGCTCATCTTATCGTCCTCAATCCGATGGTAAAACTGAGATAGTAAATAAATGTTTGGAAGGATATCTTCTTTGTTTTGTATCTGATAAACAAACACAATGGGTCAAGTGGTTACCTCTAACTGAATGGTGGTATAACACTTCCTTCCATACTGCAGCAAAAATGACCCCATTTATGGCACTTTATGGATATCATCCACCATCCATCACATCATATTTAAGAGAAAATTCGAAGGTTCAAGCAGTGGAAGATCACATCGAGCATCAGCAAGAAGTTCTCCAACTCTTAAAGGATAACCTGAATTTGGCACAAAATCGAATGAAACAATAGGCAGATCAACATCGCAGCGAGAGAAGTTTTGATGTAGGAGACTAGGTATTTTTACAGCTACAACCATACAAACAAATGTCCCTCAAGCAAGCTAAGAAGGATAATAAATTATCGCCAAAGTACTATGGTCCTTACAAGGTGTTGCAAAAGATTGGTACTATGGCATACAAATTGGAGCTTCCTGCTTCTTCACAAGTGCATCCAATTTTCCATGTTTCATGCTTGAAGAAGGTTGTAGGTGAAAATCTTC
The DNA here is from genome assembly GCA_034641835.2 of Pinus albicaulis. NCBI lineage: Eukaryota > Viridiplantae > Streptophyta > Pinopsida > Pinales > Pinaceae > Pinus > Pinus albicaulis. The sequence goes on along the minus strand of CM076583.1, from coordinate 647,668,851 downwards.
TAGTTCAAACAATATTGCCAAAACTTGATGAGGAAGGAAAAATCATATTGGAACCTGAAGCGGTCATGGAAACAAGGACTCGACAGCTATGGAATCGATCAATTTCAGAGTATCTAATCAAGTGGGAGAACTTACCCACTGAAGATTCTACATGGGAGGATGAGAATTTTATACATAAACACCCATAGCTACTCAAGCGTTGAGGACAACACTTTTTTGAAGGAGAGGGGCATTTTAGGTCCATATATTACAAGTATAGTCCCTTATTGTTGTTAGTGTAACCCCTTTATTTTTATTATTGTACCCTTGTAACCCCCATATTGTTATTATTGTGCCCTTAAATTATTATTGTTAGGTCAGCTAGGATTACATTGTGGCCCACTAGGATTACATTATAGCCCCATGGACTCCTATATATAGAAAGGAGGTTTTGTAATTTTAATCATCCAAGAATTGTTCATTCATGTAATGTATTGGAGGTTGCCCCCTCGAAGTGGCTTATTTCTAAGGTGTTGATATCTCTTTACTTCTATTTTTGGAGCTGGTTTCACAACAGTTTTCAATAATATTTGATATTAATTTATAGAGGATATTAAAATGTGAGATAGAACATAATTCTTTGAATGAGGCAGACTTATATGGCTCACGATGAGTGCATTAAAAGTGGAATTAAGTGCATCTAAAACCTTTAGAGAAATCCTAGAGTTCTGCACTAGTTATATAAGGTCACATCCCATCAACTCAAAGAATAAGAGGAATAGATTTTTTTTCCATGTATCCATACTTAGGATTTTTTACCTTGAAAAATATTTTAAAACACTCTCTACTTCAGCTAAAGTAACATCCTTGCCAATTCTAGCAGAATCCTCTCTGCTTAATATTTTCGGTAAGGAATTCACCACATCTAATTGCAATTCCATATCCACCCCTTCAATTGCCTTGTAATGGTTCTTTAAATATCCCACCACTTCTCTCTATAGATCCTCTAATGTGTGTATGGGGTCCAATCATCTCTCTAAAGTTCCCAAATAGCGTTTATATTTCTTCTCTGTGAGGTGAAATTGTGAAAAAAATTGGTGTTTTGTCCCCTGCAGCAACCCAAATAGCATGACTCTCTAATCTCCACTCTTCCTGCTATCACAAAATATATTACCTTTTTTTTCAATCTCTAATAATTCCTTTCTAAAATTTTCTATGAGAAAATCTAAATCCTCGGGATCTGACAGTTGTTCCACTCTTCTATCAATTTCCTATGACTCTAAAAATTTTGTTTTCTTATTTTTTCTTTCCCATTTTTTAACCTCAAATTTTATGAACTTTAATTTATATCAAATATTATCCATCTTATAAGTTGAGGAAACATCAAAATTATATCCCAAATTATTGTGAATCAGATCCTGGAAGTCCTTCTCATGGAGCAAAGTATGGTTAAACTTAAATGGGTGTCTCACATGATTAATGCCATCCCTCCATTGCAGAAAGATGGGATTATGATCTTATATGACCACATGTGTCACCCATGATCTACAAGTTCCCAATCTCTACAATAGGTCCTCATAGATCAAAAATCGATCCAATCTCTTAGCCACACTCTCCATACCACGTTTTCCATTGTTCCAAGTCAATTATGAAGGGTAAGGTGCAACATCCACCATCTAGAGGAGAGGTCCAACAAAAAATCTTCCAATGGATACATTTTACTCTAATGTCCCTAAATCTCTCTGGACATGAAAGTTAATTTTAGATCCCTCACTATCATGAGAGAATTGGTATTGTGCATATGACAGTGTTCTAAATGGATCCAGAAATTATTTCATTGATAATATGACCCATAAAAATTTATAATATGAATTATGTTCTTATGGCCCTGAAAATGACCTGTAATGAAAATCCAAGTAGTAGAAATGTAAAGAGAGAATTTTACAAATACAAGGTCCCACATGGTAACCAAAACTCCAGACATGGCTCTAGAATTAGCTGCACAAAAATTCCAAACTGTGAAAATGCTTATAAAATATGGATGTGATTTTTCCACATTCATCATAGATTCTTGTATAAGAATAATAGATGGCTTTGTATACGGGTGAGATATCTGAGGGAATTTTTTTTCAAGGCATCCCCTAAGCCTCTAAATTTCAGTAACATGATTATCATGAGGGCTTTGTGGCCAAGGGTAGATCTCTAAGGGTCCTTTCATTTATTGAGGACACCAATAAGGAATGTGAGTCTTCATATGATAGAACAAAAGCAAAGATAAGGTTCTCCTCCCCCAACTCAATAAAATTTCTTTGTCTTATTTAATTTCCTTTATTTTGGATGGTGAAGTTCTTGACAATTTCAAGGGGGGGACATTAAGGGTGGGTGATAAAATTGTTTAAAAATTCGGAAAAGGATCCATGGGAAAGGGTGGCTCATAAAAAGTAACAAGTGTATCTCCTTGCATAAAAAGGGGGATGATAGGTGACTTCACATGCTTATAATTCAAGGAATCCACACGAGTAACAATCAAATTATCGACCCTTCTAGAGGACTTCTCACCCTACTATGTAGGCCCCAATGGTGGTAAAATGGGTTTGGGAGAAATAATAGTTTATGGGTCTGCCATCCCATATTGTAACCCAGAAAAACACAGAGGGTAAGAGTGGAACCTATTCATACATATAAATTACTTTCCTCGACCCCATAAATGTGAACATCATATAGACACATGGCTCGATATTGTGCCAATTCGACAAAAATAGAAACCTTTCACCTATCCAATGCAATGGCCATCAAGTTTTACAAGGTGGATGATAAGAGTGATACCTAGCCATACATAGCAATTATTGGGCTCTACCCCATAATTTTGAACATATATAGATACATGGCTTGATATTGTGTCAATTTGATAAAAATAGCAACTAGTCCACTATCCAATGCAATGACCACCAAGGTTTAAATTGATGAGCATCAAAAAGCTAGTTTCATTTATCCTATTGTGTATATACCAATAGGATAAATAAAGGCATGGGTATCCAAACCAATGCCTTTGAGAAAAAATAAAGGCAACAATTGAGTATGTAATAGTTTCCATGACATGAACCAAGCATACCCTAAGGATACTTTCCCAACAACATGCTTATGTTTTTCATGAGTCATTTTCCTTCGTGGATGGATTCTCAAGGTACAATCAAATAAAGATCAACAAATTGAATCAATACAAATCAACATTCACCGCACCATGGGCTACCTTAACTTATCGTGTAATTCCATTTGGTATCAAAAATGTTGCAACATTGTTAATATACATGGACAACCAAGCAAAAATCCAAGCAAGTTTTAACAATAGAAATATTAACACTAACCACATATAAAATTGTCTCTTTTATATAATGCAACAACTAGAATGTAGTTATTTCCATGCTTCAACATGAGAAAGTGTCAAATCATGAAAATATATATTAGAAAAGATAAAATAAAATCAAAGTGAGGAGATGAGGGTTAAATTTAATGCCCATGTTATTCAACAAATATACAAATTCTAACCTCCCAATTTCTAGATTTCTCATTTCAAGATAAATGAATTAGTTTCTAAGAAATATTTACATTTTTAGGTTGTTGGATGTTGGACTTTATCAAATCATTTCAAGAGGATCAATGTGAGAGTGTATATAGTAGCACAAATAACATAACATGATGCAATCACATAATACAGTGCATTCATTTCTCAAAGGGTGATTGATATTTCTCAAAGAAAACTTCCACTAGGTAGTATATAGTTTGGAGGATAAATTTGCACCCATTCCAAAAACAATGCCAACATTTAACCAATCTAAGGTTGTGAAGTTCCATGCCTACATGGATTATGAGGAATGAAAATTTTAATTCCATAAAGTTAAATTGCAAGTATGTTAGGTAAAAACTTAGAAGTATTGCCAAATTAAAGGTTTTTGACAAATCAATTCGTTATGTCACATTTATGTTCAAGAGGCAAATCAAAAAATCTATGAAAGGATTAAATTTCCCCAAGAAATTTGGGTCATCAATGAAGCTTCCATCAACAAACACATTGTATGCCCCACCAAGTAGTGGGGGTTAGTACAGAGCATGATTAATAAATTAGAAATATTTTTTTTAACTAGAGGAATCAACAATAGCTTGAGCTTATACTTGTGTGACATGGAGTCAATTCAAACTAATACCACCATAACCTATAGGTGAAACCATGTGTGTCCTCACATGGTTCATGGGTTAAATTGATGGGGTTTGAACCTTGGATCACATACTATACATAATACTTTATAACATGGTCATCACCAATCAAGTTTCCCTCCGAGGAATAGAAAGAGAAGAGGTTGATTGTGATTTGAGATTACGTAATACTAATCCTAAAGTGGAAATTACGATTTTTCCCAAATAGAGATAACTTCAAAAAACACTTTCACATCTAAGAAAATGTGTTTTAAAATATATATTTATTTAGCACAATTAATCTATTGATTTCCTCTGGAAAGTCAAAGATCATGTGACTAATTAATTTATGAGAGGAAAATTCTTGGAATTCAAAAAAATTTGTAAGGGTATTTGGAAGGCCAACAACAGTTTTTGTTTTGTTAAATAAAATTTATCAAGTAGTAGCAAGTAGGAATAAGGATTGAAGGCTTTGAATTCTATCAATCTTGTAACAAAATTTTGAGGTGATGTCAATAATATTTAAAAACATGGATAAATCCTCATGGATGGAAATTTTCTTACAAATTTTCTTACATTGCTTGTTTGTGTTCTATTCATTTTCCCTAAATTATTGGATCGGATTTGAAACTAGAAATAGATTAGATTGTTTACTCTAAATTTGCATTGTTCTTACAGATATAGGTATTATTGTGTAGGAATACACCTTTATTATACCATATTATTTTATTTCTAACATTTACATGGATTCATTTTTATTTTAAGAAGTTATTTTTCATTTTTTCACTTTCTGTGAACTAATTAAAAAAACATATAAACTACAAAAATGTATAGGATCAACTATATTTGGTGAGAACCATTGATTGGGAATTTTATTTGAAAAATGTATGTGCATTCCCAAAGATCAAAACTTTGATTCAACATGTGCCACATAGAAAGATCCTCTACCCCCAATAAAATCGCTTTCATGTGGTGTTGTTGTTGCATAAAAGCTCTAAATCTTCTTCCCGTTGCACCAAACCAAAAATATTAATTAAGTTTTGTTGGAACAAGGTCCCCTAAGATGCGAATTTTGTACAATTTTGTATATTTTTGGTATTAATTCATATAACGTAGGGGTTTTGGGTGGGTCAAAGCCCCAAATGCATTGTACTGGGTCAAGGGTAGACCTAGAGTCTGCAAACCATAGTTTGCAGGCCACAGGTCATTATAAATAGATGAACATTTTGAGTCTAGAAAAGAAGGAAGAATTAAGTCTGATGCTACGTGCGAATTTTTAGATCTGTTTTGGGTTGTTTTGGGTAAGGACTCCTATTGGTTGTGTGCGCAGATATCCTCAGTCCTGCTGTGTGCGAACCCTACTAGTTGTGTGCGCAGGTTGTGTTTTAGATTGTAACTAGGTTTTGAATGCTAATATATGCGGATATAGTTGAAGTATCTATGTTTTATCTGAATCTATTGTGTTATTGTTTATGTGAACCTTTGGAATCTATTCAGAGATGTGAATACATTTGTGTTATATGTTTATGTTGCAAATATATCTGTTTTTTCTATAAGAATATCTATGATCTGTTATAGATGCAGTTATGATAGTAAGAGTTGGTAAATTGCTTATACGCACATGGATACAAATTATTGACTAGATCTGTGCATGGTAATACCTATGTTATGATTAATTACAGATTCTACTATTAGAAAACCTATGAACAGACCTATCCTCTGGGAACCCGACAAGTTGCGAACACAGATCTTCTTGACTTACCTACTCTCTCTTAGGGTGCGGAAACCTAGTTCCAGCACCCTCCCATACTACTTCGGGTGAGACTGTGGCCTGCGCAAGTAGGTCACTGCCGAAAGGGCTAGTAGTATAGGGGTTTTTGGCAAAATTTAACCTCTGAACCTGGGTTAGGACCCCTCGAGCCAACAAATGGTTCCATTGCCAGGACCAAGAGAATTTTGAGAGAGAGAGATCAGGTAATGCCACAAGGCCATTGGAGGCCTGGGAAGGTGGAAATTAAAGAGTGGATTGAAAGACAAGTTCAGGAATTTGTTGTAAAAGAGAATCACAGCACAAAGTTGACAGCTGAAAAGTGGAAAAATAAGTATATTTTTACTGAGGTATATGAAATTTTATTTGTAACCTTTGCGCACAAGCTGCAAGAGTGGCTAGTTAGGTTCGTAGATTTCCAGATGTGTTGGAAAGAAGAGGGGGTCATATAATGGACTCTAGAGTTGATCCAACAATTGGAAAGAACTGACAATACCATCAACCGTACAGTAGATCACTAGGTGGATAGCGTGATGGGAGGGTTTGTGACAGAATTCACAGTTGATTAGTTAATATCCTATTCAGAAGTAGAGTGGAGGTTCTTCAAAGGGTTCCAAGGTAAGTTCCTAAAAACATTACCTTTGCTAATTAAAATATTACTGTTGGAAAAAGGCATTTTTTGTAGCCACACCGAGTGAATGAACCCTGATCTGAATGATAGCACCACACAAAGTGTTAAATACTACCGAACTAATCAAGAAGGAGATAGATCTGTCTACAGTCCAGTAAGGGACTCAGCTACGCATGGCCCTCTAGCTACACCACCTTCAAGTTAACATAGGGGTAATAACTCACCCATGCCACCACCTCCACCAGAAGACGATATGGCCTCACACATGAAGCTACCTATCTTCAAAGGTTTATGGGATGAAGATATGGACCAATTCTAGTTTGTCGTAGAGTTAGTATGGACTACGCAAAATGTAGCTAGCAATGTTGTAAAAAGGGTGCAACTATACCTCGCCTTCGAAGGAAGAGCCCTAGACTGGTATATGGGATACGTAGCTCAGCATGTGAATGCGAACATTCAAGAGGTTAAGGATTCCCTAAAACAACATTTTTGGAAGCCTAAGTCCTACTTGCAGATAGTGAATGACCTAAAGGATTTCAAACAAGGGCCCGCTGAGTTGGTATGGGAGGCTGACCAGCGACTAAAGAAGGTGATCAGAGAGGGGGAATTTCTATATGATGATAGACAACACAAGGAATGGTTCATCGCTATGTTACTGCCTCACCTGCGCAGACCTATGGGTTAGCAAGCCATTGACTTGCAAGAAAAATCCTTGTGGATTTATATCAAGTTAGAAGCCGCGCCAAGAGATGATGCTTAGTTGGGGGTACAACAGATCCAAGGGTAGCTGCAGGCAATGCATCTCGAAATCAAGAACCTATGCAAGGATCAGGGAAAAGAATCCAGCCCAGACGTGTGGTGCATAAGATGTAGGGTGTCTGGGCACACCAAGGATCAATGCCCTCTACTAGCAGATTACATGCAAGCCAGGGGGCCTAGCCCATTAAGTCCTAAGGAAGGCACTGGACCAAGTAGTCCAACCTTATGGTGCGCTTACTATCACATAGCAGGACTGCACGATACTAACCACTACCCCCGTCTGGCCGCTTATGTTCCCGAATTAAAGCAACATTGGTGCCGGTTTTGCTCATCTGTGGGGCATGACGAACATAACTATCAGACATATGACCTAATGATGGACCGAGGAAACCTATATAGGATGCAGGCTGACCCCTTGTCACCTCTATCTACCTCAAGCAGAGGAGGTTCCCCAGCCAGGGTTAGAGGAGGGGGGAGGGGTGGAGGCACAGGTTGAGGAAGAGGACAATTGATTTGTTACAACTATGGGGAGATAGGGCACTTTGCAAGGGACTGCCTGAACCCTGCGAGGAAATATTGCAGATATGGTAGACAACTTGACCATGTGATTGAATACTGTCCAATTCTGATAGAAAAAATGTAGGAAAATCAGCAGACACCTACGCAAAATATGCAGAGGGTTAAGGTAGAGCCTCGAGATGAAGGACCAAGCATTAATTTCATAACATGCAGCGACATGGCTACTTGGGGATCTGAGGAGAAAGTTGCGGCTAAACCCCTTATCTGAAGAGAATTTGTCAAACAAGAAGGTTTGGACCTATAGAAGGAAAAGGAAACCTTCATCGCAGCCCACAAAGACTTCACTAAGGATGAGGCACATATTTCAAAAGCTCCAGCAAGCCTGAAAACTGATGATGAAGTTAAACCATTTCTACAGGCATGTACAAAGTTGTTGCGCAACCAGAAGGCAGTAGAGAATCTGAAGGCATTAATATATAGCTACGCAGAAAGAAGTAATCCACCCCTGGAATTTAAGGATGTGCACAAACTGTACAAGCATAAGAAACGCACTGGTAGAGAAATTCAGCTAACAGCGCAGATTGGTGATTATGAAACGGATCAGGTTATTTTGGACCTAGGATCATATGCGAACGTATTTCTCAAGAAAACTTGGTGGTAAATGGGATAACCTAAGTTGGAATGGTCCACTATCCAGCTGCGCATGGCCAACCAACAGAAGATCATATCGTTGGGGAGACTGTCAAAGATTATGGTAGATATCGCAGGAGTTAAGGTCCAGGACGAATTTGAGGTAATTCAGATTGTGGAAGATGCGAACCCCTATCATGTGCTCTTAGGGTTGGACTAGGTCATATATATGGGAGGAATCATCAACCTAAAGAAACGAAGCATGGTGTTTGAGAATGAAGGTACAAGGGTGATAGTCTGCTAGACCCTGTAGAAGGAGAACGGTATACAGAACCAGTGCGCGAAGAAGAGGATGTGGATCAAATCTACAAGTTGATTGCTTGGGATGAAGATTGGATCAATCCTATGGTTGATGGTATGCTTTGTTGGGAAAAGGACAGTGAATGTTTCTCTAACTCCAACGGGGAGATGGAAAATTGGCAGAATTGGCTACATGATGTATCTGCACTGCGATGTCTTAAAATCATAAAGAAATTCCGATGCATCTCCTCAGAGGTAAGAGAACTGCCATACTTTGATGGTTCTGGTAGTATTAAAGAATTTTTGCGAACATTTTAAGCTGAGGTCCCAAGAGATCAAAGGTTATGGGCTCTTAATCTAGCCATGTGTGCAACACCTGCGAGGTGAGGGGACACGCATAAAGGGACGTTCCAAGATTGGGAAGAATGTTGATATATGATGGTCTTGTGATTTGAACCTCCATTTCACCTACGTGTAAATAATTTCCTTGGCCCAAGGGACCCACACAAGCACTTGTTCGCTTGGATGGAGAAATGGTGTGAATGAACTACAGAAGAATCGGTTCACCTATTTATTCATGCCCTAGGGCCAATCCCCACTGCATGGTATTTAGATGCGGAGCTACACTAGTGCACCCACCACTGGGAAACATTGAAGGATGATTTTCTAGGGAAATTTGGGTCGGTAGGAGGAATAGAGGCACTCAAAGAAGCTCTGCAGGATATAGATGCCTTAGTATTTGATGAATCACGCCCTTACGCAGCACTTGGGGCACCAACATGGGAAACACATATGTAGGATATTGTCAACTGCCACAATTTAGCAATAGAAGAGTGCGATGAATATCCACGAAATGTCTCTATCCTAGAGTTAGAGGGAGAGTGCGCAGTTGCTGGATCCCCACTACAAAATGCCGACGTTACTAATCCTTTGAAGCTACGAGAAGTCAACATTGGAATGGAAGAGCAACCTAATTTGGCTAAAATTGGGGACTACTGGGATGATGATACAGTAGGAAAAGTTGCAGAACTGCTTACAGAATACTAGGACTTATTCCCAACAAAGTTCTCAGAACTCAAAGGGATTACAGAGGACCTAGGGGTCATGCACATCACCTTAAAACCAGATGTGCACCCTGTGAAGCAGCGTCCTTATCAGCTAAACCCTAAGTATAAGAAATAAGGTTAAGGAAGAAATCGACAAAATCCTCACTGTAGGTATCTTTGAACCGGTCGAGTAGTCAGACTGGGTAAGTCTGATGGTGGTTTTGGAGAAAAATACTAATAGAGAGATACAAATCTATGTTGAATTGTGCAACTTGAATGATGTCTGCGTACATGATTCATTCCCTACGCCATTTTCAGATGAAATTTTGGACAATGTGGGAGGGTAGGAAGCATACTCATTTACAAACGAGTTCTCGGGCTACCATCAGATCAGGATCGCACCTGAAGATCGCAAAAAAACTACATTTGCTACTAAAGGGGGATCCTTTCAATATATTGTCATGTTATTTGGGCACAATAATTCCCCTACCATCTTTTCGCGGGAGGTGGTCGCAGTATTCAAAGAGTTAATTCACAAGTTTTTGGAGGTATATTTTGATGATTGGACTGTCTTCGGATTGGTGAAGAAGCATTTCTCGAACCTGTGCATGATGTTGGATGCTGGTAGAAAGCACCAAATTTCCTTAAATATCAAGAAATGCATATTTTGTGTACCCTTCGGAATCTTGCTCGGACACATAGTTTGTCGACAAGGACTAATGGTTGATCCTACCAAACTCACAGTTATCATAAACCTGGCAGTACCTATAACTAAGAAACAACTACGCTTGATCCTAGGACACATAGGCTACTATAGTAAGTCCATTCAAGGGTACGCACTGACCACAGTGCCTATGGAAAATTTTCTTAAGAAGGATGTTTCATTTTTTTGGGATGACGATTTCAAAAGAGCTTCGAGCTACTGAAGGAGAAGATGGTCTCTGCGCCTATTCTCATATTTCCTAATTGGGCGAAGGTATTCCATGTTCATGTAGATGCATCGAGGATCGCCCTGGAGCGGTCCTTACGCAGCTTGGAGACGGAGACATTGATCATCCTATTGCATTCGCTAGTAAGAAACTCTCTGGTGCGGAGGGAAACTACTCCACTATAGAGCGGGATGGATTGGCCATGGTCTATGCATTGCAGAAGTATCAACATTATCTGTTAGGGGGGCACTTCAAAATTTCTACAGATCACTCAGGTTTGAAGTACCTGGTGAATAAGCGTCTGTTGGGGGGGGAATATGTTGATGGTTACTAGTGTTTTAGGAATATGATTTTGAGATCATTGGCAAGCCAAGGAAGTTGAATGTTGGGCCGGACCACTTGTCCTGAATTGAAAGCGGTGAAGAACCAACCAACATGGAAGAGGGATTGCCTGATGTGCAATTGTTCGCTATTAAGGTAGTTGATGTGCACTTCGCTGACATCATTCAGTTCCTGACTACGAGGATGGCACCTATGGAATATTTGGTACAACAGAAGAAAGAGTTGGTAACCCACGCAGCAGATTTTACCATCATCACAGGTCATCTATATAAGATGGGAGCTGACGAAGTGTTGAGAAGATACATTGTGGAGCATGAAAGGCACACTATCTTAGCAGAAGCTCACAAGGGTGTAGTAGGAGGTCACTACGCAGTGAAGGCCATGGCGCAAAAGATCTTGAGAGCTGGACTATGGTGGCCTACCTTGCATAGTGACTCTCATGACTATTGCAAAGCTTGCGATACATGCCAATGAATAGGAAGGCCATCACGCATATATGAAATGTCCCTGCAATCGCAAATGGCCCTGCAAGCATTTGAAAAGTGAGCCATCGATTTCTTAGGGCCTATCAACCCACCTGGAAAGAAGATAGGTGCGTGCTACATCATAACTGCCACTGATTATGTAACTAGATAGGCCGAAGCACAAGCTATGAAGGATTGCACTGCAGATACCGTGGTGCACTTAATTTTTGAGCAGATTTTGACTAGGTTTGGATGTCCAAGGATCTTAATGAGCGATATAGGTACGCACTTTGTTAATGAAACAATACAGGCCTTGATGGAAGAATTTTAGATCCACCATGCGAAGAGAACTCCCTATCATCCACAGGAAAATAGAGCGGTAGAATATTTTAATAAAATCTTGGAGCAAGCACTGACTAAGGTCTATAATGTCGATTGCAGCGACTAGGACATGTGCATCCCTTCTATTCTTTGGGCCTATCGAACCACCTCCAAGAAGTTGACTGGGAAGACACCATTTAGAATGGTCTATGGAAAGGAGGCCATTATGCCCATGGAGTATATTGTTCCTAGCCTATGCATCGCAGCCTTCACGAACATGGCGAAGCCTGATATCATGGAGGAGTGTTTAACGTAGCTTATGGCTTTGGAGGAAGATCATTTCATTGTTAATTTCCATCAGCAGGTTCAAAATGCTTGGGATAAGGCATGGCATGATCAACATATTCAGAAAAAGACATCTGCAGAGGGAGAATTGGTCCTATTGTATGCTAGCTAGTTTGTGAAACACCCAGGGAAGTTCCTTCAGCACTAGATAGGCCCCTATATGGTAAAAGAAATCATGGATGGCAGATCTGTTCAGTTAGCTACCCTGCATAGCGATATGTTTCTAGGCTATGTCAATGGCAACCAACTGAAACCATATCAGATCAAATGACTATATGGTCAGAGTAGCTATATAGGGCGAAGTACGCCCACCAAGGAAGGTAAGTGCAGAAAGGACCATGGTACATGTAGGGAGCAGCCACAGATTTGAAAGCTCGGAGGGGTGCAGGGGGGGGGTGTAGGAGTGTGTTCAGAGTGCAGAACGTGCACTGGAAGCGTAGAGGTGCGCTAGGAGCGCAGGAGTACGCTGGGAGCACAGGGGTGTGCTGGGCACATAGGAGGTGCGAAAACTAGTCGTTGGAATAGTAAAACTAGGTAAAAAGCAAATTTTACCTTTGGAAGGAGCAAGCGGCTGGAAATTAATGAGGTTATTTTTGAAGATTTTTTACTGTTTACTTGATGGTAAGTTCTGGATAAGGTTCACCTACCTTTTGGTTGATCACCAAGGCTATAAAAGCAGATGGATAGCTCAGAAGAGGGTTCTGTGTATCTTTAGTAGTTTGTGTTTTGTATGATTATGTGCCTATTTTTCCTTGTTGATGTCTAAGCGTGCTTCCCCCTTAGATAGTAGCCACCCTGAGTTCATTTTTCGTGCCAAAATGACTGCAACCAATCTCGCCGAATCATCCCAGCTTGTGACCTCGACGGAGCAAGAATCTGAGGAAGTAGTGGAAGTCGAACCAAAAGCTGAAGAGGTTATATCCACACTGAGTCAAGCAAAGAAGAAGGGAAAATAAAAGGCGCAAGGACTGGGAAAACCTACAAAATGGGCTGGGTAAAGCCCCATACATCCCCTCGAAATGTGAAGTCCCCACGGGCGATGGCCCAGGCAAGCTCACCTAAACCTGTAAGGAGACCACTATCTACTCAAGAAAAGACCCAGATAGTTGAACCAATAAATTTGCTACCACCCTTTGTTCGGCCTCACAGGCCCTCAACATGCACACCAAAGAATCTTAATGGCCTGCGCAACTATTTGTAGATGCCAATGACTCCGGGGGAGGTTCCCATCGTTGGAGAACCCTTTGGAAAACTCCACAAGGTAAAATTTGATAACCATGACCTAGCCAGTTTGGAAGCCTTCCCTAAATTGGTGTCGGAGCTATACCTCGAAAGGGTATTGGAAGATGACGAGATAAAGATAGTCACCATGCACTGGGTGTACGGATTGGCTGGTTCTGAGCTCTTAAACCTGCTACGGATGTAGAATTTTTGCCATTACAATATCACAGACCCACTTCTACGCCAGTTTCTTTCCCTAGTCCATGATGGTAGCCTGTGGATCTGGGATCACATCCCCATTGATGCCGTGCTTATTCACCGAAGTACTGGTCTACCCATGGAAGTACCAAACCCTATGCTGCGTGTGGGAAAAAATTATGAGCAAAATATTGCCGAAAAGGTATGCGAGGATTGCCATGTGGAGCGAAACAGTTGGGGTTTATGATCAGCACCATCAGCAACACTGGTGCGCAGATGGGTACCTTGTTGCTAGTGTGCAAGATGATGCAAAAATTCCAAACTACCACCGTCCCTGCATATGCAATTTAGTTGGCAGGCCAGTGCGAAAAGGGGGTCTGCTTCAATTAGTCCCAATACTTGTGCAACTAGTTCCTCACAAATGTCCATGAATCCCAGGATCAGGGCCATGCATTCTGCTACTCATGACTGCTGCTTCTCATCGCGTTGGTCACATGGGAAGTACTTGAGGACTCGGTCCTCCCTGAGCTCACCCCAGATATGTGCGAGGGGGAAAGATATGCACACTTGTGGGACTCAAAGGACGCGCAGCGCATTGAGGAAAATCAAGTCTTCTAGGTCTTGTTTCAGAATGGGCTCACAGCAGCTATCAACTCTTGGCCGTGCTTATCGCCAACCATTTATGATAAGTATAAAATCATCGCCACGTTCCAGGTAACTATGCATAATGTAAAAATCCAAGGCCGCAAGGATGCAGCGTGGGTTTCGTTCCCTTACATGGTTGACGATGAAGACATTGACTTCCTAATCGCGACTTGGCCTCCGCAATGGAAGCTGGGCTTCAAATCAGGTACAGAAGACTCAGCAAGGATGAGCACCACAAAGTTCACCCCGTCTGCCATCACCAAAGAAATCGGAGGACAAGACAAAAGTACGGGTAAGGGCATAGAAGCAACATCGCAGAAGGGTTCGCAGTCTTTAAAAAGTACGGCGAAGGGAAAAAAAGCAGCATCACAGAAGAATCACAGCAGCATCTGGGTGTAGAAGGTCAGGAGGCAAGAGGTGTTAACTCCCCTCGAGGAACAAAGAGAACTGGTGACCCTGCTAAACGAACATGGAAGAAGCAGCACTCTCAATGACTAGAACACGATGAAGGCATTACAGTGTCAGAAGGGGACGTCAAGCAGATCGCAGACGCGGTCACTTTGGCTGCAGAAGACAAATGGCTAGCTCTGGAAGAGCAGTAGAAAGTTGCGGTCGACACCCTCCAGGCTGAGCTCCGCACTCTGCAGTTAAAAACTAACACTTTGCAGACGAGTATGATCCAGGTCATAATAGCCCCAACCACAAGCAACGTAGTGATCAGTATTCCAGAAATCCGCCTCTGCCCTCTACTTAGCGCAGCCCTCATACTGAGTCCACGTGACTTAGGAGTGCAATTCCAGGCCTGCGCAGAGGTACAGTTGGATCTCGCCTACATGCCACATGAACCATTGCATCTCCTTCACACGTCCCTATTTGAAGAAATTCAACGCAGGGATTGTCAAGTGCACAAGTAGCTCAGTACAGCTGAGCAGATAATTGAAGAAAAAACCGTTGAAGCATCCCAAGCACAGGTTACATGTACCCTTGTTGTCGTGCATCAGACAGAGCTGGAGCACTTAATCAATAGGATCTGTGCAGACGTTACTGAAGATATCCCGGCCATTGCCACCCCCCAGGCCAAGATTGTGGGGTTGGTTGCAACCTTAAAGGCCTCATGGACAGAGATCTAGGCGGTCAAAACACAAATGGAACAACAGATTGTAGATTCACAGGCTAAGTTGCAGCCAGAAACATCGCTAGAGGTAAGGGCCCAGCGAGACGCGTTGGTTACTGAGACTACAAATGTTATTACAAGACAAATTGCTCAAGGTGTAGAATAGTTGGAAACAGCTATGTAGCTATGGACAAAGGTGCAGCACGACCCTCTCCTGCAAGAAATCAACCAGGCGCTGCGCCATAAAGAAGAAGAATTTGACCAACTAGAGCTACACTGACCACTCTGGTCCCTGCTCATTGATTGGCCTGACTACGCACCAACCATGTGATTAGAGATGACATGGAGGCTCTCTGAAAGAGGAAGAAGACGTTGAGAGATCACCTTAAGCCATGGGTAGATGAGGCCCTCAAGCTGTCCCAAGATGTTGATATCACAGAATTTGGTGGAGATAGCCCAAAATGTTGTTGCGCAAACTGAAGGAGTGTTGCCCTTGCATGTGGATGCAATCAAGCAGATGCAGGCAAAGATGGAGAACCCACGACCACAATGACTCAGGATGAGTCACAAGATTGTGTTGGGGGACTGTTGGAACAGGGTCCCCTAAAGCTGCGAATTTTATACAATTTTGTATATTTTTGGTATTAATTAGTCTAATTCAGGGGTTTTGGGGTGGGTCAAAGCCCCGAATGCATTGTAATGGGTCAAGGGTAGACCTAGAGTCCACAAACCATGGTTTTCGGACCATAATAAAGCGTAGGCTAAGTCATTATAAATAGATGAACATTTTGAGCCTATAAAACAAGGAAGAATTAAGTCTGATGCTACGTGAGAATTGTTAGATATGTTTTGGGTTGTTTTGAGTAAGGACTCCTACTGGTTGTGTGCATGGAGATCCTCAATTCTGCTGTGTACGGACCCTGTTGGCTGTGTGCGCAAGCTGTGTTTTAGATTGTAACTGGGTTTTGAATGCTAATATATGTGGATATAGTTGAAGTATCTCTGTGTTATCTGGATCTATTGTGTTATTTTTGATGTGAACCTTTGGAATCTATTCAAAGTTGCGAATACATTTGTGTTATTTGTTTATGTTGCAAATATATTTGTGTTATGGTATAAAGTATATCTGTGATCTGTTATAGATGCGGTTATGATAGTAAGAGCTGGTAAATTGTTGATACACACGTATATGCGAAGGTACTAACTAGATCTGTGCATGGTAATAAATCTATTATGATTAATTATGGATTCTACTATTAGAAAACCTGCGAATAGACATGTCCTGTGCGAACCCTACAAGTTGCGAACACAGATCTACTTGACTTACCTACTCTCTCTCAGGGTGTGGAAACTTGGTTCCAGCACCCTCCCATACTGCTTCGGGTGAGACTGTGGGTTGCGGAAGTAGGTCACTACTGAAAGGGCCAGTAGTATAGGGTTTTTTGGCAAACTTTAACCTCCAAACCTGGGTTAGGACCCCTTGAGCTAACAAGGCTTGAGCTAAATTTCATATCTTGAAAACCTAAAGAGGAAAATCAATCCATAGTTTTGTATTGTATCACTTCGGGTTTCTTTTTTAGATTTACATAAATCTAGAAAATATTTAAAAGAATGAAAACCATATTTGTCTAATTCTTAAATCTAGGTTTAAGCTTTAAAATAAAATATATATCTAACACAAACATGTACATTAAATGGTTGATAAGGAATCAAACCATTAAGAATCAAAACACTTCATGATAAATATCACATTCCCAAGATAAACAAAATCATTAAAAAAAAATTATCATTATTATTATTATTAGTCAAACACACATAAGCATACATATAAACATGTAACAAGATTCCTCACATTGTTTTTTTGGATTAATCACATAATCAGTTTTTTTTGTCGACGTTTCGAACCAACTACTGTGGTTCATCCTTAGTACAAAGATAAAAAATATGATTTATCCACAGGTTTAAATAGTCGAGATGCGTCATGTTCCAAATATAAATGTTCGAGTAAGTAAAAAATTAATAAGATATAATATTAAATTAATATATGGACATTAGGTTATAAAGTATTGGTCCTTTTTTTTTGTAAATATAAACACATTCTATTTAATTCCAAAATAAAATATTTACAAAGATGTTTGGGCATAGTTTTCTTATAATCTCCAAATAAACACAAACCAATTACAACTCCCTTATTGGGCCACAAGATAAGCAAGATGTTTCGTCTCAAAAACTGAGGTTAATACAACATAATGAACAACATACTAAACATCCCAGCAACCCAAACATTACCATCAAGTGAAATATATAAATCATCAAGAGCATAGAGATTTTGGGGTAAGCATATCACAATTCCACCCAAGAGCCAAGATCGTTTACATCTAGAACCAACAGGACCCCAACATAAACAAATGGCCACCATTCTAACCAAATGAAAAATATATGTAGTACTCCAACAAAGTAGCAATGTGAAACATGCCAGAGAGTGTCCCAAGCAAGGAGAAACCAAGAGAATTGTTGATAAACCATGGTGTACCCAAAAAATAAGACCAAGACATACCATCCTTGCATCATAGCAACAACTCAAACCAAAGAGTGTCACAAACATGCAAAAACCAGGATAAACGGGGAAAAATCATAGCGTGTCCATACAAAATAAGAGAAACACTTACCATCCTTGCCCCATAGCAGCAATGCATGCCAGATAGTGACCCAAACAAGCAAAAAATAGGAGACATGTAAAGGGAACTTGGCATACCCATACAGAAAAACATAATCCTAAAAACACATATCATAGTTGAAACACTATTAGAGATTTACTCTTCGTGATATAAAGAGGGAATAGTAGGAGTCAAAGCACTATCACATGCTGGAGGGTCTATTAAATCCCTAGAATAATAATCACTCATAAATAAAACTTCCATTTTTGACAAGTGAGCATCAACATTATCCAAGAAGAACCTCATATTACGAAGCATCTAATGAATATCCTCTAAAGTACAAAACACATTATAGTTGTTGACATGTTTATCTCGAAACAAAAGTTGGAGCAAAGTCTTGATATGCTAATTAATAGCCATGGAGCTCAAGAAATTCCATTGCTACTAACAGAACCTTCCAAGGGTACGCAACCATTTTTCCTCCTCATGCACTAGTTTAAAATCCAAAAAGTAAGGGTGGTCACCTGCTTCCTTACTTTCTATAACAAGGATCTCACACTGAACTTCCAAAGGGACTACATCAAAAGTAGAAGCAACAGATTCAGAAGAAAAATTTTGCACCCTTTTATAGCCATAATGCCATAAAAACCACATTTGTGACTACTCAACCTTTTTCTTGGAGGCATGAAGACTGAGGAAAAAAGAAACATAGGACGCCAACTCAATAGCACATGCCCAATGAAACTGTGAGAGGAAGGAAGCGGAGAACCTTCCAGACCAGATCAAAAACTATAATCACATCACCAACAAACTAGATGCAAGGAACAACACCCAAAATGCTGGCTAATTCCACACACTGAAGAAGTTTCATAAACCACAAAGATAGCCATCCAACTTTGAAGACACCTAAGTGAGCCAAGAACAAGGGGAATTCCCACAACAAATGAACCTTATCCCCAAAACCCACTCTCCACAAATACCTCATTTCCAAACGACCTAGGAAAATATCCACCACCAAATAAAAAAAATATTACAGATGTTGAAATATCAATTACACGATAGTCCCAACGGATGACCCAAATGGACACAAATGCCCATACCTAGTGAACAGAGAGATCCAAAAACCCAGAAATCACCTCACAACCATAAATATACCCAATGAAATACCGTAAACACGGACACAGGGGAATAAATAGGGACACAACTAAAGTCCAAAGCCAAATTGAATCCAAAGGTATCAAAAGACTCACCCAATATGAAATCCCACAAAATTGTAGATATTGTACCAAGCTATGAAAGCACCACCACCCCAGGAAATGCACAATAGGCTTCTCTCTGACGACCACCAAAAACAAAAACCAAAGAAACCACCCTTCAATAGAGACACACTATCATCTCACAACCAAGAATGAAATAAAAAAATAATTCCAGACCACATTATAACAAAAACAATCACTAGAGGAGGACAAGGAAGAATTCTTGCCATCCCGTATGAAAAGACTACCACCTTCCCTCATACCCACTGAAAAATAAATAGACTTCACATCGCCACGCTTGGCACACCAACTAATGTACTTGCAATAAATTACAAAGAGCCACCCACCCTCAAGAATGGAGTTGTCTAACAAGACGGAGGAATTGCCCGGGCGGCCAAAATTGGTTGGAATCTGAGCCAAAACAATTTAAGAAATATTACAGTAACAGTGTTTGAATCATGATTTTGATGATGGAAATGGATTCAACATCATCAAAAACCTCTAGGACACCCAAAATATTAAAGTTTGATAGTTATAACGTGGATTTACAAAAATCCCTGCCATATTTTCTTAAAATCTTACCGGAATTTCCATGATTTTCAAGGCAAAAAAATAGTCTAGTTAGACTACGGCCTCAAGAATGCTCTAGGTGTTATCTCAGCTCATCCAACAATGCAACTCTTAAACCTCCACTGTCACCCACATCGAGGAGTATTTGGTCAATTTTTACTATAAAATTAATGATTCTATTTTATAGGGAAATATTTAATAGTGTACATTTAGTTATTGAGATAAATAAAATAGAAAATTGATGGTTATGGAATCAAAAATTATTTAAAATATTAAGATAAAAATTAAAATATAAACAAATTAAAAAAAATTATTTGAACCTAATTATTATATTATATAATAAAATTTACAATGAGAATATAGTCACCTAATAAATTAAAATAAAATATCAAAATTATTATATATTTATATTATATATATCATCATATATTATTATTTTGGTTTTTATATATTTATATTATATATATCACCATATCTTATTATTTTGGTTTTGGGTCAAAGCTTTTTTAATTTTTCTTAAAAAAAACCCAGTTTAAAAAATTCAATAAAAAATATTATTTATGAAATTTTTAAAAATTAACATTGATTTTAAAATTTGAAAATTATAATTTTTTATTAGCTGAATTTTTATTTTTATTTTTGCTACTTCATCTATAGATTTCTATTAATAACAAAAAATATTTCATTCAAATTCTTTCATATACCAAAAGAGTAGTAGAAGAGATCTATTAATAACAAAAAATATTTCATTCAAATTCTTTCCTATACCAAAAGAGTAGTAGAAGAGATCTTATCTTCAAGTAGGGATAGCCATAGATACACCATTACTATCAGAGGTCAAAAATTACCAATATAAAACTACCCTTTGCCAATGCAAGAATACAAAAACTACGACAAAAAGGTTTATTATCCAATAGTCTCCGTTAGGCTCTGAAACAAACCCATACAAAATAGCAAAGCCATGATAAATACATATTTTATGCCCATTGGTGTTGCTAACAAACTATCACAAGACTTCTTCCAAAAAAAATATATTAACCAACAGTAAACACTAATACAATATACTTACTGATTAAACTATTTTGAAATTGCTTATTAAACTATTTTCATGGGGTTTATTTGAATTATCACATATAAAATATAAATTTGAATAAAATATACAAAACTGCCACATGTACTGTAATGATGATAATTTGTACAACTCTTTTATTGCAATGTCCCATCAAACCTTACAAATCTTGGTTGATGATTTTTTTAATAAAATAATCCAAAACATAAATATATAAATAAATTATATAAATGAGTCGAATTATATTATTAAAAGAAAACATATATATGTATATAAATGAGCTGAAATATATTACTAAAAATGTGTAGTTTAGTTTTGATATATAATGATAAAATTTATATATTAATATTATGAGTTTGATTTTCTATTTTTGTTATTTATTTAATTTAAAATAATTAATATCAATATTTAATTAGGTAAATTTATTTTTTAATTACATTATTGGATAATTTTAAAAAATATAAATTTTGGGTATAGGTGTAAATAATTTTGGAAATAAACATGCTTATTTTTTTTTGTTTTCTATTTACTTATCAAATTCTCTTGAAATTTGTGAAAATTATAGTAAAATTGAATATCATGTAAGGAAAGTGTTATTATGTCTTAAGTTAAATTTATTTGATTCATATTATTTATATATTTTCAAACATGAAGACTTGAATTCTTTGGTAGCATTCAATTTATTTCTATATCACCTATTTTAGATGGAGAAGTTGAATTTTTTTTGTTAATGTTTATTATCATTAAATTACATTATTTTTTGAAATTTGTTGTTTCGAAATTTGTTAAATAGTCATTGAAGTGTGTAGATTTATTATTTTTTCTCATAAAGACTTTAATTTTGTAGTAGATCATTATATATTTTATTATAATTATGTAATTTAAAATAAAACATCCATTTTAACATTAAAAATATCAAGTATTGAGAGATCAAATATTTTTTGATAGAAATTTTATTTTTACTCCCCTCACAAATATTTGCACATTGAGTGAATTAGATCGTTATGATGCTTGATAATTTGAGCATAATATGGGTCTAAATTATTTTATTTTCAATCCTAACCTATTATTTTTAATTTTAACATTATTTGGCTCATGTCAACATTATGCACATTACAAATTTCTCCCTTTCGAACTGAAAAATGCACTCTTGAAAAAAAATGACGAAAACTTAAATACAATGTTTGACATAAGGGACATGCTGATTATTTTTTCTAGGTTTCAACACCTAGAAAAGCCCCAGTACTTCCCCTCATTTTGAGGATCGTAAGTATAAAAGGGTAAACTTACATCCTATACAGAACAATAATAGAATTTGGATGGGGAGGATAGTGCTACATCCCATAAGAAATTATGTTAGAACCAATTCACACATGACATCATGAGTTATCACTAAATAATGCTACAAATTAAATATATAGAAGATGCAAAATACATGTTAAGAATTTTTTTCTTATTTGGTATAAGGGTAATGAGTAGGCTCACCCCCTATCACTAAGAAGGCTCAAGGTTGAATCAAAGGGATTGATCATATACTCTTGAACCTAACGCAACCACCTACAAACACGCTAAGCAGGTTAACCAAGCTTCAATCTCAGGCAAAGCCCCAATATTAATTAACACAAAAAATTTGATGCAAGATGCCCATTATTCAATCTAGCCTAATGAACTTACATCAAAAGAAATTTTATATATATATATATATATATATATATATATATATATATATATATATATATATATTTAGTTAGTTTAGATAAAGAAAATCCAAAAAATTATATTGATTAATAAATATTATTGTGTAAAAGTTCATAATTTTTTTTATTCAAATCCTATTCACTCTTTTAGATTTATAGGTAATTTTCAATAAATTTAAGAAGAAACATAAATTTAAAATAAATTTAAAAAGAAACATAAACCTTATATGAAATAGCAAGTATCAACATCCTCCCTCAAACCAGTAGTACTATGTTTAATAAATAACCTTCATATCATGAAAATAGTAAAACGAATATATTAACAAAGTAACATTTGATAACTAAGACTTAAAAGGTTGCACTTTCAATAATTTATGTTTCAATCATTTATGTTAGAATTTGAGATATTATTACCATAAAAATTTCAAGTGATCCTAATAACTCTTAAAACATTAAATCTACTTTGAATAACCAAAACCAAAATTAGATATATATGATAAAACCATTATAAAAGTTAATATGTTTGTTCACCACATATGTGACAAATTTTTGTATTTGTCTACATATTTTTATACTTGTCTATATTGTTTTATACTTTGGTCAAAAAACTTTGGTTTTCAAATAGTTTTGAAATTTTTAAACAGATTGAAGTTAATTAAAATTTTGAAAAAAAAAAAATATTAAACTAAATATTTTGAAAATTAAAAAATAAATTTAAATATTTTAAGATGTAAATTATTTTTGTCTAATTAGTTGATGACTATTTTTAAGTGGTTTTAAATTGAATTGCCAAATATAATAATTATATTAAAAAATAAAAAATCTAAAAAAAACCATATTCATCAGTCTCATAACAATTTATCCTTTGTTACAATACCATGGTCTATCAATACCACATGCCCAAAAACCATAAATCATTTCAAAATCATAATATTTTATAAATATTTTATTTTAATTTTATTTTATAACATTTTTTAGATTAAAACTTAATACTTACAATATAACAAGATCTTAACCATGGACATTTAACCCAATTTTACCATGTATATTATTAACTTGTAAATAGGCTTTGCTACAATATTATGGGTCAGTACCATGGCTTATCAATACCACTTACACAAAAACCATAACTCATTTCAAAATGAAAATATTTTATAGATATTTTATTTTAATATTATTTAAAATTTTCAATTACTTTTTGCATAAGAACCAGGTAGTAAGCAACAATGTGCATATTACACTTGTTATTATATAGTCAAGAAATCAATTTTTAAAAAATCAAAATATTATTATAAATTTATACATTTATATTATTATGATAAAATTATTATATGTGAATTTATTATATATTATTATATATAATTGTATTTATATAATTTCTAGTATATTACTATGATTAAAGACTTAAATATGCTTTGCCAAGTATATAGAAATGTATTATAATACATAATGTAATGGAGAATTTTATGGGAATTAGCAACATCTTGAGATATATGTAACAATCCACAAGTCACATATATCAGAAACTCATAGTTCATTCTAGGACGGAGACCACTGGAACTGGAGCTCAGATCTGAGACTCCAACGATGTAATATCCCCAAAATGGGACAACTATCAAGGCATGCTTGAAAAACGCATTTTTTAGGAATGGATGCTACAACTCTAGAAATTAGCCCTTGGATCCCTTAGATCTGATAATCTAAGACCCAAATCCAAGAGGAGATCAGAAACAAATCTTTCTAGGTGGGTTAAACAAATCTCCCACACCTAGTACAGCTAAAGAATTTCCCAAAGAAGGGACTGTAGCACTATGTGACCAAACTGCTCAGAAAATAATGCAGTTCAGCTAAATATATGCAAGAGGCCAATATGGAGGCTCAATATGATTGTTTATAATAGTAATTCAGAGTTATATTGAGGCCCTTATATTACAGAACGGAAATCAATAGACTTTACATGAAGATTAGCTCAAAATAAGAGGTTGCAACCATATGATATGACTGTACAAGCTTAACAACATTATTTTATTAGCTGAAAAGAGTTGTAAGTTACACTTCAGATCTAGAGAAAATATATGTACAAAAAGATAGATCTATATCAGATCTGTACACTATAGAGTCTCCTCTTCAAAATCCTCTTGGGGTTTTCAGCAGAAAATTTAGTACATGGAGTAGATCTGAGATCTAAGGCAGCTGATCTGCAGAATGATTCAAAATTTCTAAAGAAAATACATCAGTATTTAGATCAGATCTAAATGGAACATGTATTAAATCTGTAATCCATGGATCACCGCAGTGAAGGGCAGATTCCCAACACTAGATATCTCTCCTCCTTGAAGTGCCAAAAGACCCTGCAACTTTATGTAAATAACGCAGTTCTGGAAGATGGATTGCGCTGTAGGCTCTAGAGAATGATGTGGCCTGATGTCAAGATCTAAAAATGAGCTCTCCTCATCCAATATTCTCTTGCCAGGGGGGTAGAAATCTTTCCCACTAGAAAGAGGCACTAGAATGGCTTAGATATGAACAGATCTAGCCTCCACATGCTGCAGCTTACAAAGAAAACCAAACCCTCAATAGGATCTGAGTTATAGTTGGAAGAATATCTTGGCCAAATTCCTGATAGTGGTCAACAAATGTAAGAATCCTCCAAGAGCTACTCAATGAAAGAGGTGGGATTCCTGATCAGGAACACCCTAGTGATAAATAGCACTATTCTCAGCTAAACAGCTAGAGAATGAGAAATTTCTAAGCAAAAAAATTCTTTAGAAATAATATCTTCAACAACCCTTCTCATGTTGTCCTCCTCCTCCTTAAATAAGATGGAATCCTTGCCAAACCCTAAACCATCTCAATGGTTTAGCTGCATTCACATGATTAGCCTCCAACTAAAACTGCGTTGTGCATCTAGGTGGTTCCATGTATCTAGACAGCGTTGTTGATTTGGTCCAGTTGACCCAGTCAAATGACTTAATCCCTTTTCACACATAAGGGGTTTTAGTAAGGCAGCCTAGATTTAGCCTTGTTCACATAGGCATTGATTTATTTTGTTGTTTTAGGAGTTTAATTTTATCCTCCTTTACAATTTATTCTTGCAACAAGAAAATGAAAACAAAATAGTATATTCCTATTAGCTTGGGCTAATTAGGAATATTACAGTCCTCCCCTCCAAAATGTTGCTTGTCCTCAAGCAACTATTAAGGTGAGTGCTGCAACTCATCTTCTCCTCCATTGGTGTCACAAACAAAGGATAAGCCCTTCTCATAAGCTAAGTGATCACCAACCCATCCATCCATGACTTGTTCCAACAATGTTCTCATTAGATGCAAACAACTCATCCCATAAGGAAACAACAAATCACATGAAACAACCATAGTTTGCCCAATGCCCTCCCTAAAATATAAGGCAGAAATTACAGGGAGTATATTCATCCCATAGGGCACATGCATGCATTCCCTCCTTCCTCCATACATCCCCATGAAAAGTACAAGCACATCATCAATATAGGGGATCAAAAAAATGTACAAACAAACATAAATGTGTGCACATGGAGGTGGATCATAGTCCCACATGTGGAACTAGCGTAGAGCATCCCCTGTCTGCATCAAACCAAGATGTGGTAAGTGGTTTTCCCACCACTTACTTTCTGCCCATACCATCTCACCATATCTGAAAGTGTGAGATATATTTGGTGCCTTTGGAAAGCACCCATCATGATGAAAAATCTACCTTGTTCTCCCAAGGGAGTGGCCCAATTCAGAAATTTTTGGGACCCAATATTGGCCATGAGGATTACAAAATATATTACTCCTCCTTGGAGTCATGGCCTGCAAAAACATGGTGTAATAATGCATGAAATCATAATATAAAACACATGTACTAAGAACATGCTCTTGACCAACAACCCTCCTCATATCAATGGAGTGGTGCATAGCTCTACTCTCTTCTTCAAGGGAAGAAGGAGAGGGTTGATTTAACTCTTCCTTAGAGTCATGTTGCTGCTCCAACTCCACAAGGTCCATGCATCTCTGACAATGTTGATATAGTTCTCTTTCAAAGCTCTCCCAATAATATCTCCTCAAAATGATATTGTTGAGCTTCATAGAATAGGTGTGGCTGAAATTGAACTCTTCATAAGCCCTCTGTAGTAACTCCTCCTTAATATTGGAAGCTCTAAACAAGAAGATCCTACCATGATTATAGATGACTCCATCAAGTATTGAATAGCTCTCTTCATGAAACCAGTCGTCAAGAATCATGCAAGTATGAAGATCCTTGGAATATTCCACCAGTAGTTGGGATTTCCAATAGGGATCTAATGTGCCCAACAATGACAGCGCTGATAGAGTGTCATCTGAAGTGTCTGCCATGTTTTTTTTCTTCTCCTTGACATCTCCCATGTCAAAGGTGTATGTTGGAAATCCAAGCTTCCCATTTTCCTCCTCCTTGACATCTCCCATGCCAAAGGTACAAGGTGGAAGGTTGTCAATCCTTCCTTAATGCCCTCCTTTCTCACGCACATGCTCAAAAGAAAATGGAAGTTCTTGGAAGTTAGTATCCCATGGGAAGCTATGATATATCCAAAACCTCCTTGGTTTTGCCAAAGTATGCATGTGTGACCACCATCTCTCATCATGTATAGGAGAGGATCCTCCAAGCAAGTTTGTCTTCTGATTCAAGGATTGCCTTTCTTGCTTCAGGATGGTGTCAACCTCCATTCTTGAAGCATATTTTCTCAGCGCAATATGAGATGAGAGAATGGATAGTGATGTCAAGGGAAAAATTCTTTCCCTCTCCTTGTACTTTCCCCATACTCTCAGCGTTGAAGCATGGTCTTCTAATGCTCCCTTCCTTCTTGGATCTATGCAAGGAGCATCAATGCATGAAACATCTTTCATCAGATTTGAATCAGGTGGTCTCCCAGGTGGTATTCCACAAGATAATGATGTCTCATGGCTCATTCCCATGTGAACAATATATGGGAACTTATTATGACTGCTTCCACTGCGCAAATCCATATCTAATTGTTGTGTGGAAGTATCATGATAAGGAGAAGTTGGAGTGACTCCACCTTCTTCTTATTCATCACCCACCTTCTGCAAGATATCACAGTCTAAGGTGCTCCCTTTAGATGTAGTTAACTCATGAACACCCATCATCTCCTTGGTGTCAAGAGTCTAGATCACAAAGGACTAATACATCATAGTGTGTGTTCCAAAAATTGGATGCAGTGTTGGAACACATTTCCCCCATTGTTATATCTATTTGTCAATCAACATAGACACATGCTGCTCATCCTCTTCATGTATAGGATCCTTGGGGCCTTCTTACAAAGGTACAAGAGCCCTCTTAGTGGAAGCAATGGCTTCATCTCCATCTCTTAATAAAAATAGATCTCCTCCTGTTGTCACGGCGCTAGAGGAACCTTTTAGTTCTTCTTCTTTCTTCTCCCCATTAATGGAGTGTGCCTCATCAATAAGAGATCCTTTTTCTTGATCTCTTATTGAAAAGGAACACTCATGTCTTCTTCTTGAGAAGAAGGTTCTTGCTGAAGTGGGGCCTTTGCCTTTGGAAATTCATGTAGCAGATCTTTAACCCTTCCAACAATGTTCTGAAATGGAGTTATTTTCATGGATCTTTCCATCTCATGCAAAGGTTCTGATTTCTTGGGCTTAGTTTGTTCACCCACAGAAATTCCAAGTGGCATATAATCAAATCTTTTCATAACCTCCTAGTGAACTTTGCATAAGTAGAGATATTTACATTTTTCAATGAAGAAGACTCAAATAACCACTAGGCATATGCTTTACCTTGGAGGTGCAGCACTGCTACTCTTATGGCTTCTTCTTCAGAAACTTGATGCAATTAAAAATATGTGTCTAGCTTCCTTACCCACGACTTGGCTGAGCTCTCAAGTGACCCATCAAAAGTAGGTAGAAAATTTCTACCCAAGGTGTGCTGCATGCACCTTCTTCTCCTCATATTTCTGTTGGATCTTCTTTCTTCTTTGAGTTGAAAAAACTCTGGGAAGCTCAGATGCTCTTTGAATCTTTTAGACTGAGATTCATATTCTTGGAGATAGTCACCAAGAGTCTCCTCTTTTGGTGTCTCTCCTTCTTCTTCTCCTCTTGCAAGGAATGTAGGCATGCTACAATGTTGTAGATCAGATTGTGTGGCTGAATTCTCACACACATCATATGAAGAAGTGGGCTTCATTCATGTGCAAACCTTTGCAAAAGATCTGCTTTTCTTTCATTCCTCACTCCCCTGATTTCACTCTTCAGCTCATGCATAGTTTGGAACAGAGTTTTTGAAAACTCTTTCCCAATCAATCTTCCAGATGAAGGGTTTGGACCCTTGTCTTCTGTGTCTTCAGTGTAACTACACTTCTTCATCAGTATTTTCTTTCCATGAAAATACATATTGGATTTTCAGTAATAAAAGCACAGGATGTGTCAAGATAGATGCTCTGATACCACTGTAATATCCCCAAAATGGGACAGCTAGCAAGGCATGCCTAAAAATCGCATTTTTCAGGAATGGCTGCTACAGCTCTAGAAATCGGCCCTTGGATTCCTTAGATATGATAATCTAAGACCCAAATCCAAGAGGTGATCAAAAAAATAAATAAATAAATAAAATAAAAAATAAAAAATAAAATAAAATAAAATAAAATTTCTAGGTGGGTTAAATAGATCTCCCACACCTAGTACAGCTAGAGAATTTACCAAAGAAGGGCCTGTAGCACTATATGACCAAACTACTCAGAAAATAACGCAGTTCAGCCAAATATATGCACGAGGCCAATGTGGAGGTGTTGACGGGAAAATCTATCCGGCCAACAGCAGGGGATCTCCCCAGTAAAAGGTCCCAATTAGACCTTGAACCGTTTGGAATAGGGATCCCATCCGGGGTGTGGGTCTGACTACCACTGATTTCTCCTTTCTTTGGGTCTCGCTTAACCTTCTATAAAACAGTGGGTACACACCTAATCAACTGATACAAGACATATGATTGATGCATTAAATGTACATGCAGCACTATGAGTAGAAAGAGAGAATAATAAAGCATGAAGACCAAAGGAAGAGTTGTTAGCAACACTTCATTAGGGTCATGCTTGTAAACTGTTCTGACCACAAAGGAAACAATTCCTCATGGTGAGAAAACTCTTCACTTCCTAAAAGTTTAAATGATAACACAAACGCAGATAAACAAAGTCATCAACATTCGCTAAGAATGTGAAATAAACTCAACCACCATTAACATACTCAACAAACTGTTATGCAACAATGATATGAATTGAAGATGCAGTTCCATTAATCTTAAGATATTCAGAAACTGAAGATATAATACTCAACAGTGCTCATACATAAAACAACACCAGATCCACAAAGGGATTTTTACAAAATGCTTGTATTCATCATTAAATGTATAATCAACTGGTAATACACTGTACTCAACTCGAGTCCCAAAAAAAATATCCCTTTTACAAGCTCCCGAAGGAGTATTTATAATACAAAACCTGCCCTTTGGGCTTCCTTGACTTTTCATCTTCCCGACCATTGGGCTGCCTTGCGACCCAGTCTTTTTTGTGACCTGCGACCTGAGCTGTTGTTACGACCTGCGACCTGACTGGGTCGCGGGGTCGCAGGTTGTAAGAAAATGGCCAAGATGCGACCTTGCGACTAGGTCGTTGGGTCGCAGGGTCGCAAAAAGGAGGAAAACCGAAGAAACGCGACCTTGCGACCTTGCGACTAGGTCGCTGGGTTGCGGGGTCACAAAAGGCAGAAAAACCGAAGAGGTGCGACCTTGCGACCTTGCGACTAGGTCGTTGGGTCGCGGGGTCGCAAAAGGGAGGAAAACCGAAGAGATGCAACCTTGCGACCTTGCGACTAGGTTGCTGGGTCACAGGGTCGCAAAAGGGAGGAAAACCGAAGAAATGCGACCTTGCGACCTTACGACTAGGTCGCTGGGCCGCAGGGTCGCAAAAGGCGGAAAAACCGAAGAGATGCGACCTTGCGACCTGCTGGGATTTGTGACCTCACGCCCTCGGCCATTAGCGACCTGCGACTTGAAGAAATCTGCGACCTGTGACTTCAAGCAGATCTGCGGATTTTTTAGTCGTATTCCTCATCTCACGTGCTTTGAAAATCGGTCCTCTTGCTTGCTGGGAAAACTCCAACTCATCGTGAAAATCGATAGCTTCCACCTGCAATCACATATCTTAGGTTGCATGTCCTCATTGCTTGAATAATAATGTTAAGAGGCGCATTTAATTAGTTACACAAGTAAAATGAAAACTTTGGACCCCTGTGTGGTCAAATGTTATGTCGTAGCGTGGTCCTTATCAAGTTCTCTTGGGATCCGAATGTTTGTAGTGAAAACCCATCGATGAGGCAAAGGGCTTTTGCTTATGCCATCTCCCACTACATGTGATGCGTTTCTGGTTCCCAGCTTTTGATTTAGTAGGGGACCAGGAATAACCAACACACATGCCATCAGTGTACCAACTCTCTCGCTTGCTGGGAAATGCTCTGTTTCCTCCCAATGGAACGGAATTGTTGATTTGGGCAACATGCTGCTTGTGTTCTCCACAACGAAAACTATGCCGGGCTCCAATGATACTTTCATCATGTTTGAAAGTTTTCACCAAGATCTTACTGAGGGAACGCCCCTTCGAAATGGGGTTGATGAGTCTGCATGCTGTCATGACAAATAAGGTGAGGGCGTTGCTCCTTAGTGAAGTTGCAGGAAGGAACGCACTCAGACAAATCTCTTTCCCTTCAAACATCTTGTCTTCGTGGTGGCAAGTCAGGTTATAAGCAGACCAGCACCATTGCTATGCTATATTCATACGATGTTAACAAAACCAGTCTTCCAAAGGAAGTCTAATAACGTTGATCTGTTGGACCTGCATTGAGATTTGATTTAGTTAGTTCATGCTCTCTTTGGAGGCAGGGATGGTCATGTCAACAAAATCGTTTTAACTTGCAATTGTTCCTAATATATTGATTTAACATCGAACCCTAAACCTCCTTGAATCAGCATCTTTGTCATAATTTTCAAGGCGGAACTTTTATCCTGTAATAGAACATTTCTCATCTACTGTAATGGAGGGATTTGTCACTCTGGAAATAATGCTCCACAGCCGTTGCTGCGTTGGTTCGATGGATCGTTTCGCTCTTCCCTGGCGGATCTGTATCCTACTGCAATGACAAAAACAATACAGCTGAATCCGTGTGCATGCATTCAGGATGGAATTGCATGCCACTTTCCACGCTATCGCAGCTAAAACCACACTGGGTAATGGCAAACACTACCGCCTCCACCGAAACACTGATCTAGTGATAATGGACTATTACTAAATGTCATCAATGCATTCTGGGGAGGCGTTGAATGTAACACTTGGTACTGGGAAACTTTCTCCATCGGCGAGCCATTCCTAATTTGAAAACAAACGAAGGGCCGGAAACAGCTAGACGAGGACGTTAAACCCGCTCCCTCGTTTGGATCGTTTCTATTCCTCTATTCGAAATATCTGGATAAGATTTTACCACAGACATATCTAAGCCATTTGTAATGTTTCTATAGTTGGCTCCGCCCCGCTATATGGCTTTGAAACCATACCGCTTTAAAACGTGTTTATAGATTGTCGATTTTAACGTGCCACTATACTCATAGCACTCCGCTCCACGCTTTAGTTGGAAAGTTGACCGCCACATATATGTATAAACATTTAAGTTTGGCTCCATGCAACGTAAACGGTGAACGTTTGGCTCCATGCAACGTGTCTGTGTGGTTCTACGCCGGGTTTCCAACTAAGGTTGACCGCCATCTATGCCTGGTCCACGTGGGTTAACACTACCCATCGACACGTTGGCGTCCATTTGTAACTATCCACTTCATATTTGCAACGTAAAATTGATAGCCACCAAACGTTTAAACTTACATACTGCACTTGCATATAGTTCTGACCCGTGTTATTACCATAACGTTTGACAGGTGTATACTTTTACCGTAAGTTGAAAACGCCTTCGAACCTTTAAACTCATTCTTAATGCCTTCTCTTTGATTAGTTTATATGACTCGCTCCTCCAACATATTATTCTCACAGCGCTCAAAACATAGATTATCATCATCGCACTATAGTTGTTATAACATGCCACCGTAGGTTTTGTTCCACTATTTCGTTCCATGTTAAACACAGCTTTGGATGACTATGTATCCGCTCCGAATTTTTCATGATAGGTTGAAACCCACCATCGGAATGTTTGACTCCATATTTAAAAGCACCTTTTGACCAAATATTTTATATCTTCTCTAAAGAATAAAACTCCGCCCCATGCTTTAAATATAAATTTTGGTCACTATATAATATATCCGCTCCATTTTACCAAGGTTGAAAAGTCGATTGTTGAAACCTTTGTGCTCATTCGTGATGTTTATATGATCTCTCCTTTAATCTTATATGGTTGGAAACCACATGGACTTGTGCTTTGGTTTTAACTTGCAATGCAACCTTGGCCCATCAAATGTGTGCCTATTTTCCATGGTTTCACATAGTTGCTCCACAGTCTCCTATGATTTCGACACCATATGGTTTTTATTTTCCTTGTTTTAATTATATAATGTCAAAACCACAACCTTGGCCCATCGCATGTGCGTCCACTGTGTATCTTAGGTTCAACAAATATTGCTTCTCAAAAGGTGCATTTAGATATTGTGACAAAACTGTAATGCACCACTGCCTGAACAATCAAGCCTAAATCTCACCGACAAACCTACACCTGTACTATGATGGAAGATGAGGCACTGAAAGAAGTAATTCTGGACTTAATCACCAAATTGACAGTGATGATCTTTCAAAATACTTATCCTTGACGTATGTTGAACCTGCGAACCATTTCATTCAACTGCAGCCAACGAAAGAAACCCTTTAGCTGTGCGATTGTCTTGTCACCATCAGCATGTGCGCTTCTGCACTGTATCTCGGCACGGAGAAGCCTTGAATGAGATCGTCGTTCTCTAGGGAAATCTTCTGAGTTAGCTTTGTTCACCAAGCTATACTTCAGGCTAGATTCATCGAAGTGGCGAAATATGTTCCTTTGCGTGCACCCATCGAGATTTAGATGGTATGGTACAGGATCTGGGCATTTCCAAATGGAGCGCTTTTAAGCATCTGGTGCGCACTAGTGAAGAAAGCTCTTGCATCAATGACATAGAAGGTTCTCTCTGATCAACATGTATCACACCATCATCCTTTTAACAGTACTGGTCGCTTGCTCCTCCTCCTCCCCTGTTCCACAACTTGGCTTTGTTTCAGAGCTCAATTTTATTGCCCTCGATGTCATGACAAGATTGAGGATTTTGTCACCCGTGGGGTCGACCTGCGTGGAATATTACAACATCATAATTACTCTTCGATAATGATGGCCACAGATAAAACATATGAGACTAACAATCTTAAGAGAAGTATTCAAACAACATGCTTAATGACCTACAATGGGAGGGCCTTTAATCGTCAATACACAAAAGGTTTCCATTCAAACGTATGTATGGCAATCTCATTACACATGGTGCGACTGCGGTAGGAATGTTTGAGCGTACGCTAGATGATCCTTCCCACATATGGCGTGATTGCAGCAACAACATCTGATCATGATGGTGAGAATTCTCATGAGGGGTTCGGGATAGATCGGTGGGATGCCACCGACTGTAGGTCGGGTGAACGACTTTAACGCCTAAGCGAGCAAAGGGGGAACCCGAAATTTTAAATATACCCAAAATTTTGGGTGGTGTTGTAGCGGCTACAACAGGAGGCTCAATATGATTGTTTATAACAGTAATTCAGAGTTATATTGAGGCCCTTACATTACAAAACAAAAAGCAATAGACTTTACATGAATATTGGCTCAAAATAAGAGGCTGCAACCATATGATATGACTGTACAAGCTTGACAGCGTTATTTTATTAGCTGAAAAGAGTTGTGAGTTACGCTTCAGATCTAGAGTAGATCTATGTACAAAAAGATAGATCTATATCAGATCTATACACTATAAAGTCTCCTCTTCAAAAGCCCTTTGGGTTTTTAGTAGAAAATGTAGTACAAGGAGTAGTTCTGAGATATAAGGCAGCTGATCTACAGAATGATTCAGAATTTCTGAAGCAAATACATCATTATTCAAATCAGATCTTAATGGAACATGGATTAGATCTATAATCCATGGATCACCACAGTGAAGGGTAGATTCCCAACACTAAAGATCTCTCCTCCTTGAAGTGCCAAAAGACCCTACAACTTTATCCTTGCAAATAACGCAGTTCTGGAAGATGGACTGCACTATAGGCTCTAGAGCATGATGTGGCCTGATGCCAAGATCTGAAAATGAGCTCTCCTCATCCAATACTCTCTTTCTAGGGGGATAGAAAGCTTTCCCACTGGAAAGAGGCACTAGAATGTCTTAGATCTGAACAGATATAGCCTCCACTTGCTACATCTTACAAAGACAACCAAACCCTCAACAAGATCTGAGTTGTATTTGGAAGAAGAGCTTGGCCAAATTCCTAATAGTGGTCAAGAAATGCAAGACTCCTCCAAGAGCTACTCAATGGAAGAGGTGGGATTCCCGATCAGGAACACCCTAGTGCTAAACAGCACTATTCTTAGCTAAACAACTAGAGAATGAGAAATGTCTAAGTAGACAAATTCTTCAGTAATAATATCTTCAACAACCCTTCTCAAGTTGTCCTCCTCCTCCTTAAATAAGATGGAATCCTTGCCAAACCCTAAACCATCTCAATGATTTAGCTGCATTCACATGATTAGCCTCCAACTAAAACTGCGTTGTGCATCTAGGTGGTTCCATGTATCTAGACAGCGCTATTGATTTGGTCCAGTTGACCCACTCAAATGACTTAATCCCTTTTCACACATAAGGGGTTTTACTAAGGCAGCCCAGATTTAGCCTTGTTCACATAGGCATTGATTTATTTTTCTGTTTTAGGAGTTTAATTTTATCCTCCTTTACAATTTATTCTTGCAACAAGAAAATGAAAAAAAATAGTATATTCCTATTAGCTTGGGCTAATTAGGAATATTACAAATGAGATGTTCATTCTTCTAGCCTTGATATGATGGGCCAGGTCTACTGAGACTACAACCTGAGTGGATGGGATGGAAAACCACCATCCCTATTATTGGCTCGTTTGGGCTTGACCCAAGTTCGGAGTTAACTGCATACCAAAAAAATCCTCTATTATCGACCTTTTCGGAAATGACCTATTGCGCAGATCACAGTCTCACCCGAGAGAATTTTGGGGGATGTTAGAACCATGTTTCTGCATCCAAAGGGACAATGGAGCATGGATATACTATTTAAATTCTTCCTTATGCTTATTCTGAACTGCGCGGATGCATCTATCTACTTTAACAATATATACTTCATTCATCAATCAGTACTTGTGCGCACTACGCTTCTATCATTAAAACACAAGTTATGTATACAAAATACTTCACAGTGCAAATAATAAGAAAATACACATATAAACACATAGATGGCTTCAAAACTCTTCTTCTTTATTATGATAAGTCCCTTCAGTATGTTCACTTCTTCGACCTACACACATAGCTGCAGGTGATCTAAGCACAAATTTGTACACTCTTCAAGGCCTTTGTGCACACAGCTATGGAGCCTTCCTAAGACCCAAAAAAAACTAAAATAAATATCTCAAGTGATTATGCTCATCAACTATTACATCGATCTATCTCTATTCATATCCTCATCGAAGCCTTACATTTCTTTATATAGATTTTAAATCATACAAAACCATGGTCCACATACCATGGACGGACAAAATAATAGACTTAAACCCAAAACCCATTAAAAATGAGGGGCTTCAACCCACCCGAATCCCCTAAATATCACGAGATATATTTCTCTTCACGGTACCGTGAACTCTGCTACTTGAGTTGTGAAACCTTTTACCCAAAAATAGACCAAGTTGGGTTGATCACAACAGCCACCCAACACTCGCATGTGACTCGTCTCAAGTCACTCAGCTTTTATGCCTTGAAATTTCATTGTTATTTTTTCATAAGCCTTGTTGCAGGGCTAAAGCATTTTTGCAATCTTCTTTTCTTCTTGCCGCACTTCCTCGAGCAGCTTCTTTATGGTCGGTCTAACTGTGTTCTACAGGATGTATTTCTACCACTTACACATCTCCTTAAGATTTCGATCGACTATCTATGTGATTTGAATGGCCTTATCCTACCACGATTGAGTCCTTGCAGTGATCAGTTTCTCTTTCCTCTGCATATCCTCGATCTAGCTCTAAATATTATTGCCTTCCATGATTCGAGCGAGCCGATGTGTAAGTTTTAAGTTCCTTGTAGTCGCCTGGATCTCGTCCAGCTGGTTCTGCATTTCCTGTATCTCTTCCTCAATTGGCTCAATTTTTGGATCCTCCTGCAGCGAAGTCCAAATTTCCATTGTATCATCTAAAATTTTACCACATTCCTTTATTGTGGTGGATATACCTTCCAGTGTGGTTTAAAGGTTCGCTTCCCTCTTCTCTCTAACTTCTAGTAGCGTAGTTGGATGCATCCTCATTTACAGCTCAACAATCTCAACCCGATGATATTCAAATTTCAACTTCTCAGTGTTGTCCTTTGATTCCTTGATTATGAGAGCGAGCTTCGCAACCTTTTCAGCTAGTCATTCCTTTGTGTGGACCTGAATGTCTCGAACTTCACTACAATTCGTACTTATAGCTTCTTCCAATTGCTTCTTTTGTTGGTGCACTTCATCTCATTCCTTAAGTACCTGATTGACTTGCATCTTCATCGTGGTTCTTTCTTCTTGCATTTGCATATTTCATTGTAAAATATGTTTCTCGCACCCCTTCAATTATTCTATGATCCTTTGGTGGAACTAATGCAGTGTTAGAGTGGGGAGCGCGGCGAGTTTCATGATGATTCTTTTCCATCCTTTGGCGTGCTCTTCATATTTTTCATCTTCAAACTACAGTGCTCCTCCAAGTACCTGAAAAATCCTCAAACCAAATTATGTCTTTAGTTGTTGCTCTAGCTGTGCTGGTTGACTGGTCTGCACTTATGATCTGGCTATCTACTATTGTTGTCGCATTGTTTTTGTCAGCACCTTGAGTTCCATGCATGCTTTCATACACTTATTTCAATAAAGATTTGTATTGATCCTCGATTTTTTTCCATGTTTCTTTTGTGATTTCTTGGACTTTATCCCCAATCTTATCGATGTCCCTCAATGAGGACAAGCGGTGTGGCTCCTCGAGAATTGTTTCTTCCTGCTTCTTCCTTGGGCCCATCGTAGTTAGTGTAGGTACTCTCTTTCGAACGATGAATGGTGATTCTTCTGGATCTACGTCATTGGGAGGGTCCTAACCACCCTAATCTAGATCTGTTCCTTTGGTTTCTTCCCCATCCTTATTTGCTTCCTTCTCTATATCTTTCCCTACCTTTGTGTATTTTCCACTGGTTCCCGTATGTTGCGCACTGTCTTTCTCTGTCTCGGTGCCTTCAATGGCTGGAGTCATCCAATCTACCATCCTTTTCCTTAGGACATCTAAAATTTCAATATTTGTGACAAATATGGAAAAGGATGTTGGAAAAATACTGAGAGGGGGGGGTGAATCAGTATTTAGGATTTACTCAGATCTTTTTCCTTTTTCATTCTTTAATAACCCATACGCTACTCTAATGAAACAGACTCGCGTATATACGCGGATACCCTTTACAGAACTCGCGTATGCACAGAGATATTAATAAACAATCAATTCTTCACTTAGATCCTTGCATTTATTCATTCATCAGATGTTTATATAGCAGTAAACATGTGCAGTAATAACAGAATGAAACATCACATAAAAGCATCACACATGAACACCATGATTTTAGGTGGAAACCCAAGTCAGGAGAAAACCACCGCTGCCGTTGTCTCAGCCTTCAATATTTTATTATAGAGAAAACATATTACAATCATGTACTGGTGCAGACTTATACCAGCACGCAGGCACCCACCTGCAGAAGGCTACAACCTTCTCTAGTTTACCAGCCTCACCTGGAAGGGAGCAACAACCCCCTGCTCTCGTTTACCAGCTTCACCTGGAAGGGAGCTACTACCCCTGATCTTAGCACTAGCTTCTGCTGACAGAAAGCTTCTACTTTCAGACTGAAGGCTTCAACCCTCAGATCCACTGCAGACCACGTTTCATCAATTTTCAAACTGGATCCAACAGCTCCAACAAAACCCTTCACTCTTCAACAAATATACTTTGCCCAATGCTACAAACATAACAGTGAACCCACTGTAACCGGAATATCAGAGTTAACCCAGACTTCAGAACAGACATTCAGAAACACATTCAATTTTGAGACCCCTTTAATTCAGATTCCATACGCGCTTTTATTATATCAGACCCGCGTATGTACGCGTGTTTCATAAGACGATTCCGCGTATTCTTCAGTAAATTCTTCAAATAAACCCTAACCGCCCATACGCGCTTTTCCCTGAACAGAGCCGCATATACACGCGCTTTTCATGAAACTAACCTACGTATGGATCTATAAAAGATAACTTTGCACAACAGATCAGATCTGTGAACTTACCCATATTTCCTCAACTTCTTCAACTGATTTGCGCCAGGTCTTCATCACTTCTTTTCAGATCATTCAAGAGATTCACCATTTCAAGATCTAGAGATCTTTAACCTTCATTGTGTTCATAGATGCATCACAGATTCAGGTCTATCAATTAAGAGTAGAGTTTAACCATGCAGATATACTTCAGAGTGAAGTATTCATTAAAGCCCAGACACATACTCCCACACACATAATATGCACAATGATTTTCTTCTCTTTATATAGGTTTACCCTTTTTCAATACCATGAGCCAAAACTACATTACTACCGATGGTATTCCTGGACGGGGTCACATAGACGAATCATTAATCAATACAATGGGTCAATACCATGGTGGTTACCCCTGGTTTTGCACTTTATGAGCGCTTTTTTCCCATACGCGACTTGGCATGTTATTTGCTGCGTGCATACGCGACTTCTCCTAGACAAAAACGCGTATGCCTTGAGACATACTCTTTTCATCATGTTCTAGCACATACTGACATTCCTTCCATCATTACCCTCTGTACTCATTGTATATACATCAGATTTACATCATTTAACAAGTTCATCAAGACATATTCCATCAGGGACAACTTCATCAAGTAGGTTGCCATCATCTTCATCAAGTGGGTTGCCATCAAGGACAACACTCAGCATCATATTGCCAACAATCTCCCCCTTTGGACTTGATGGCAACCACGATGGTGTTTGATCACCACAATATATAGATACATTAAGAATACAATGACACCATGTCACTCTCCCCCTTTGACATCAAGGGCAAAGGGCGAGCCAACACAAGGTTTTTCGCCTCTTGCAGAAGGAAGCGTTCTGCAGATCTGATGTACACTGAAGTGACCATGCTCCCCCTGAGTTCATGCTGAACCTACAAACACAATTTTCAATGAAGTACATGACTCATACTTACATCAAAGATCCATTTAAGTGGATTTGCATATGAGACTCAAATACCCAACCAAGTGGGTTTACAAAATTTGACAAGTCCTTACATGACTGAATATTACAATTTTACATCATGGGTCTCAACATGACCTGAGAGAGATCACATTTCAGAACCATCATAATGCCAACAATGCATTATACTCAGCAAGGCTAATGCTCCCCCTAAAAATGTGTATCCAAGTCTCCTTTCTATATGACCAAGGCTCCTCCTTAGTTTGTGCAACCTGAACAACTTCAACAACAAGTCATCAACAACAATCTTTGCATAATTTGTATGAATCATAAGACTTCCTTCATATCCAAAAGATATTCTTCATCAAATAAGAAATCCGGGCACATCCATAATCTTCAACATAAGAAACCTTGTATCATGTCATCATCATATAGAACTGAGATATAAATAGATACAGTGCCAATAATACAATCATCAGTAGTCAGACTGATGCTCCCCCTGAACTGGTACTCTTGATCTTCAGCTGCCATATTAATTGTCTTATCATTAATGCATATGCGACTATGTCTGCTGTAACTCGCGTGTATATGCGACTTTTGTTCACATAACCAGCGTATGGAAAGTGAAGCATAGAAAGTTTCACATTCCTTCATCTCCTCCTGAACTTGTCCTTCTTGTACCTGTCTTCTTCATATCAGACGCTCTATCAGAAATACAAATAACCAGAATAATCAAACAGTGATGCAAAATGCTGACGCCAGCCAAAAATAGTCAGCAACTATCCATACGCGACTTTCTGGTCATATACTCGCGTATTTACGCGACTGTGTTTCAGGAAACCCGCGTATCCTATTTAATCTTCTGAATTTATGCAGATTTGTTCTTTTGACTGGAAGAGAATACTCCCAGCTTCTGTCTGAGATACTCGAACGCTTCCCTGGGCAGAGGTTTGGTAAAGATATTAGCAACTTGTTCTTTGGAGGGATCATACTCCAACTTCACCTTTTGTTCAAGCACTTGTTCACGTAAGAAGTGATACTTGATGGGAATGTGCCTGGTCTTTGAATGCATAACATGATTCTTTGAGATACTGATGGCACTTGTATTATCACATATAATGGAGATAGGAGAAGTACATTTGATTTGAAAATCTCCCAAGGTTTGCATCATCCAAAGGAGTTGAGTGCAACAAGATGTGACAGCCACATATTCTGCTTCAGTAGTAGATAAGGCAATAGAACTTTGCTTCTTACTGAACCAAGATACCAACCGAGGCCCCATATAGAATGCACCACCACTTGTGTTTTTTCGATCATCAACATTTCCAGCCCAATCTGCATCAGAATAAGCATGAAGAGTAAGATCAACATTCTTTGGATACCATAGTCCAAAGTCTTGAGTTCCTTGCAGATATTTGAATATTATTTTGACAGCCTGAAGATGAGACTCTTTTGGATTAGCTTGGAATCGTCCAACAATTCCAACAGCATGCATAATGTCCGGTCTAGTCCTAGTGAGATAAAGTAGAATTCCTATCATTGATATGTATTCTGGTTGATTCACCATGGGAGAATCATCATGAGAACTGACATTGCATCCAGTTATCATTGGTGTACTTACAGGCTTGCATTCTTCCATGCCATACTTCTTCAAGATTTGCTTAAGATATTTTGCTTGTGATAGGAATATACCATCTGTAGTTTGATGCACTTGCAAGCCAAGAAAGAATGTTAGTTCGCCAAGTAAAGACATCTCAAATTCTTGCTGCATACCAGAAGCAAATTTTTTACTCAAGGATTCTTCATTACTCCCAAAAATGATATCATCAACATATACAATCACAATCAAAAGTTTGTCATGTTCAATTTTTGTGTATAAGTTGCTATCAGGAGACCCCTTTGAAAAACCTTGTTGATGGAGATATTTGTCAAGACGAGAGTACCATGCCCTTGGAGCTTTTTTGAGACCATATAGAGCCTTTTTAAGTTTACAAACAAGATTCTTATCATTTCACAAAATGAATCCCTCTGGTTGTTCTATATAAACTTCTTCTTCTAGATCACCATTGAGGAAAGCATATTTGATATCCATTTGATAGACTTTGATTTGTTGAGAACTTGAAAAAGCAAGAAACATTCTTATGGCTTCAAGTCTAGCTACAGGAGCAAAAGTTTCTTCAAAGTCTATACCTTCCTGTTGAGTGTACCCTTTGCAAACCAATCTGGCTTTGTTTCTTATAACATCCCCATTTTCATTTAACTTGTTCTTGAATATCCATTTGGTTCCAATGACATTTTTATCATGTGGTGTTGGTACCAATTCCCAAGTGTGATTCTTTTCAATTTGATCAAGCTCTTCATTCATGGCTTGAATCCAACATTCATATTTGCTAGCTTGATTGACATTTTGGGGTTCAATTGTGGATAGGAATGCCAAATAGCTAGAAGATCCCACAAGAGTCCTTCTTGTTTGTACACCCGATTCCTTGTTTCCCAAAATTTGAGATTCAGGATGATTCTTTTGAACATATTTGGATGGAGCTTTCTCTGATAAATCATCTTCAGGTTCTTCATTGGGTCCACTGTCTATATCATTTCCATTTGATGTAGAAGGACAAAAATCACCATCATCTTCTTCTGTTGCTTGTTTTTCTTCTTTAGGAGTTGTAGGAGACTCATCAATGACAACATCAATACATTCAACAATCTTTCGAAGCCTTTTATTGTAACATTTGTATGCTCTTCTTGTAGATGAGTAACCAAGAAGTATCCCTTCATCTGATCTAGGTTCAAACTT
The DNA here is from genome assembly GCA_034641835.2 of Pinus albicaulis. Classification (NCBI taxonomy): domain Eukaryota; kingdom Viridiplantae; phylum Streptophyta; class Pinopsida; order Pinales; family Pinaceae; genus Pinus; species Pinus albicaulis. The sequence continues at coordinate 647,625,830 of CM076583.1, read as the reverse complement.
GCCAAGATTTTCATCATTATTTTTGATAAAGCATTTACTTCCAAAAACTCTAAAATGCTTCATAGAGGGAGAATTACCATACCAGAGTTCATATGGAGTTTTGTCACTATTTACCTGAACATGTGCCTTGTTGAGAATGTTTGCTGCTGTATGTGCTGCTTCTCCCCAGAACATGTCAGGAGTTCCAGAATCATCAAGCATAGCTCTAGCCATTTGTTGAATTGTTCTATTCATTCTTTCTGCTACGCCATTTTGTTGTGGAGTGCCTGCTACATAAAACTGTCTCTTTATGCCATGTTGTTCACAAAATTCAAAGAATTCATTTGATATATATTCTCCTCCTCGATCAAATCTAAGACATTTTATTTTTAGATCTAATTCATTTTCAACCAGTGCTTTGAATATTTTAAATTTCTCAAATGCTTCATTTTTGTGTTTAAGCAACCCAATCCAACACATTCTAGAGAAATCATCAATAAATAAGATATAGTATTCTTCTCCACGTGGTGACTTTTTCCTCATAGGTCCACAAATATCAGTATGAACAAGTTCAAGAGGCCTACTTGATGATCCTTCTTTGGCATTAAATTTTACTCTGGTCTTCTTACCAAATTGGCAGGATTTGCATATGATACTCTCTGGTAGAGTAATATTGGGAAGACCATGAACGGCTTGAAGTCTGCTTGCTTTGTTGATTTGAGAGAAGCTTAGATGCCCCAGTCTTCTATGCCTTAGCCAATTTTCTGAAGATTTTCTCAAGTAACATTGATCTTTGCAGTTCTTCAATACATACAGGTTGCTTGGAGTTATTTTCCCTTTTACAATAGTTCTACCTATATCCAGATCACGAACCACACATTCTTTTGAACTAAAGACAACTTTTGTACCTTGATCACACATTTGACTTACACTTAACAGGTTATGCCTTAATCCATCCACATACATGACATCATTAGCCTTCACCTTTTCTTTTAGAAACACGGACCCTTTTCCTTTAATTACAGCAGGATTATCATTTCCAAATGTAGCTTTCTTTTCCTTATCTAGTGCATTATATGCAAGAAGTTTTCTTTTGTCACCTGTCATGTGTCTTGAGGACCCACTATCAATATACCATTGATTTTCTTCACCTTCTGCAAATAACGCTATCCCACAATTTTCAACCTGTAATTCCTTCTTTTTCCATACTTTGGAACTTGAAGGAATGTGTTGTTTTGGCTGGACTTTGCTCCTGCATTCAGATTCTTCATGGCCAAAGTTATTGCAATAAGCACATTCAACTTCATTTTGAAGAGGAGAAAAGTTGTTATAGGTTTTCTTCTTTGGTTCAATATCCATCCTTTTCTTTCTTGCTTCTCTTGTCATGATGGTTTTATATGCAACACATTGAACAGCTTTATGACCAAAATTGTGACATGAGAAACATTGTCCATTGAAATAGAAATTTCTGCGATCATGAAATCTTCTATTTGAATTTACATGTAGATTGTTGCTTCTTTGAGAGAAATCCCTGTTAGTGTTCCTTGTATTGTGATGATCATGCTTTACCTGTAGAGATTCTTTATTCCCTTGCTGAGTGGCTGAATGTAGTGAACCAGTTGTAGCTGCTTTTAGATAATTTGGTGTTGAAGCTTGAGAAGATTCTTCGATATATCCAAGACCTGTCTTAATCAGAGGAGATCGTTGAACCTTGATAATCTCATCTAAGGTTTCAGATCCTTTAGCAAATCTAAGATTCAGAGTCTTTACTTTCTCTAGTTCTTTTCTTAGACTTACTACTTCACATTCTAATTTTTCATTATGTTTCTTTGCTTCTTCATTCTGCCTTTTCAGAGTCTCTATGATTATTTTACTTTCTTCCAAGCATAATTTGAGTTGATTGTTTTTATCAAAGAAATCATTGTCATCTAGAGCATCCATAAAAGCATCCTTATCGTCTCTAGAATTATTTTCAAATGCCATGAGAAGTCTACGATCTTGTTCACATTCTTCCTCACTATCAGATAACCCATCACTGTCTTCATTTGTATAGTAGCTTTTCTTAGTGCTAGATCGGTTCTTATTCCTTCTTGATACTTCTTTCTCTTTAGCAGATGTTACTCTATAGGGACATTTTGCAGCATAATGACCAACTCTTCCACACTTAAAACATTTGAAAGGAAGCTTACCTTTGAATCTTCTGGTCCCTAGCTGGAGTCTTCTCACAAAGTTTGCCTCATCTTCTTCTGAGATATATCCTGACCCTTCCGGTTTTTTAACTTCTTTCCCTTTTGTAGAAGTTTTAAAAACAGTTTCTTTGACTTCAGATGGTCCACCTCTCCTCATTTCATATGCAGTCAATATGCCATGAAGTTGCACCACGGAAAGATTTTGAATATCCTGTTTTTCTTCAAGGGCAGAAACTTTTGATTCAAATTTTGCCGTTAGCGACCGTAAAATTTTCTCAACCAAAGTAGTGTCGGATATTGTTTCACCCAGATTTCTCATACGATTCACAACATCATCAATACGTAAAAAGAAACTGGCAATACTCTCATCACTATGCATCTTTAAATTTTCATATTCAATTCTGAGAGTTTGGAGTTTTGCACTTTTTACTTTTGCATCGCCTTCATAACTTAGAATGATTTTGTCCCATATTTCCTTTGTTGTATTCAGCTGCATGACTTTGACAAATTATAATTCAGTTAGACTTCCGGTTATAGCATTGACCGCTTTTGCGTTTGATTCATAATTCTTCCTTTCAGTTGAATGTGTTGGTGTAGCGGCTGGATATTGATATCCTTGTTCAACAATGGCCCATACATCAGCTCCCATAGACTGAAGATAGGATCTCATTCTTACTTTCCAGAAGATTAAATTGCTTCCATTGAAGAGCGGGGGCTTGATAGATGTTGTTCCCTCATGATTGCTCATCTTGCTTGATCTTCCTTCTAGCGGCTAATATTTTTCAGAAGGACCTGCTCTGATACCAATTGTTGGAAAAATACTGAGAGGGGGGGGTGAATCAGTATTTAGGATTTACTCAGATATTTTTCCTTTTTCATTCTTTTATAACCCATACGCTACTTTAATGAAACAGACTAGCGTATATACGTGGATACCCTTTACAGAACTCGCGTATGCACAGAGATATTAATAAACAATCAATTCTTCACTTAGATCCTTGCATTTATTCATTCATCAGATGTTCATATAGCAGTAAACATGTGCAGTAATAATATAATGAAACATCACACAAAAGCATCACACATGAACACCATGATTTTTAGGTGGAAACCCAAGTCGGGAGAAAACCACCGCTGCCGTTGTCTCAGCCTTCAATATTTTATTATAGAGAAAACATCTTACAATCATGAACTGGTGCAGACTTATACCAGCACGCAGGCACCCACCTGCAGAAGGCAAAAACCTTCTCTCGTTTACCAGCCTCACCTAGAAGGGAGCAACAACCCCCTGCTCTCGTTTACCAGCCTCACCTGGAAGGGAGCTACTACCCCTGATCTTAGCACCAGCCTCTGCTGACAGAAAGCTTCTACTTTCAGACTGAAGGCTTCAACCCTCAGATCCACTGCAGACCACGTTTCATCAATTTTCAAACTGGATCCAACAGCTCCAACACAACCCTTCACTCTTCAACAAACATACTTTGCCCAAAGCTACAAACAGAACAGTGAACCCACTGTAACCAGAATATCAGAGTTAACCCAGACTTCAGAACAGATATTCAGAAACACATTCAACTTTGAGACCCCATTAATTCAGATTCCATATGCGCTTTTAGTATATCAGACCCGCGTATGTACGCGTGTTTCATAAGACGAACCCGCGTATACTTCAGTAAATTCTTCAAATAAACCCTAACTGCCCATACGCGCTTTTCCCTGAACAGAGCCGCGTATACACACGCTTTTCATGAAACGAACCTGCGTATGGATCTATAAAAGATAACTTTGCACAACAGATCAGATCTATGAACTTACCCAGATTTCTTCAACTTCTTCAACTGATTTGCACCAGGTCTTCATCACTTCTTTTCAGATCATCCAAGAGATTCACCATTTCAAGATCTAGAGATCTTGAACCTTCATTGTGTTCATAGATGCATCATAGATTCAGGTCTATCAATTAAGAGAAGAGTTTAACCATGCAGATATACTTCAGAGTGAAGTATTCATTAAAGCCCAGACACATGCACCCACACATATGATATGCACAAAGAATTTCTTCTCTTTATATAGGTTTACCCTTTTTCAATACCATGAGCCAAAACTACATTACTTCCGATGGTATTCCTGGATGGGGTCACATAAACGAATCAATACTCAATACAATGGGTCAATACCATGGTGGTTACCCCTGGTTTTTCACTTTATGAGCGCTTTTTTTCCATACGCGACTTGGCACGTTATTTCTCGCGTGCATACGCGACTTCTCCTAGACAAAACCGCGTATGCCTTGAGACATACTCTTTTCATCATGTTCTAGCACATACTAACATTCCTTCCATCATTACCTTCTATACTCATTGTATATACATCAGATTTACATTATTTAACAAGTTCATCAAGACATATTCCATCAGGGACAACTTCATCAAGTAGGTTTCCATCATTTTCATCAAGTGGGTTGCCATCAAGGACAACACTCAACATCATATTGCCAACAATCTCCCCCTTTGGACTTGATGGCAACCATGATGGTGTTTGATCACCACAACAGATAGATACATTAAGAATGCAATGACTTCATGTCATTCTCCCCATTCTTTGACACTGTTCTTTCCCTTTATTCAAACACCATGTCACTACCATGTCACTCTCCCCCTTTGAAATCAAGGGCAAAGGGCGAACCACCACAAGGTTTTTCCCTTCATGTAGAAAGAAGCGTTCTGCAGATCTGATGTACACTGTAGTGACCATGCTCCCCCTGAGTTCATGCTGAACCTAAAAACATATTTTTCAATGAAGTACATGACTCTATGACCTTCCTATCACCAATGACTCATACTTACATCAAAGATCCATCCATGTGGATTTACATATGAGACTCAAATACCCAACCAAGTGGGTTTACACATCTCAACTCAACTACCCAACCAAGTGGGTTTACAAATTTGACTAGTCCTTACATGACTGAATATTACAATTTTACATCATGGGTCTCAACAAGACCGTTTCATCAAATTACAAATATGACTTTTCATAACCAATATCCAAGAGATCTCAAGAGAGAGATCACATTTCAGAACCATCATAATGCCAACAATGCATTATACTCAGCAAGGCTAATGCTCCCCCTGAAAATGTGCATCCAAGTCTCCTTTCTATATGACCAAGGCTCCTCCTTAGTTTGTGCAACCTGAACAACTTCAACAGCAAGTCATCAGCAACAATCTCTGCATAATTTTTCTGAATCATAAGACTTCCATCATATCCAAAAGATATTCTTCATCAAATAAGCATCCCGGCACATCCATAATCTTCAACATAAGAAACTCAGATCATGTCATCATCATATAGAACCGAGGATATGTCGTATACAAGGCCAATAATACAATCATCGCACTGCATCGATGCTCCCCGAACCTGGGTACTCTTGATCTTCAAATTTCCGCCATATTAATTTATCATTAATTCATATATGCGATCGTAACTGCTGAAACTCGCGTGTATACGCGACTTTTGTGAATGGAACTCGCGTATGGAAAGTGAAGCATAGAAATTTTTCACATTCCTTTATCTCCCCCTGAACTTGTCCTTCCTGTACCTGTCTTCTTCATATCAGATGTTCTGTTAGAAATACATATAACCAGAATAATCAAATCAATGTCATAAAATGTCACCCCAACCAAAAATAGTCAAGAACTATCTATACGCGACTTTTCGGTCATATACTCACGTATATATGCTACCGTAGCCAGAAACCCAGCATATCCTATTTAAACCTCTGAATTTATGCATTAGTTCTTTTGATCGCGCAGAATCTTTCACTGCTTTCCGTCTTAGACACTGAACGCTTCCCTGGGCAGAGGTTTGGTAAATATATCAGTAACTTGCTCTTTGGAGGGAACATACTCCAACTTCACCTTTTGTTCAAGCACTTGTTCACGTAAGAAGTGATACTTGATGGGAATGTGCTTAGTCTTCGAATGCATAACAGGATTCTTTGAGATACCGATGGCACTTGTATTATCACACATAATGGAGATAGGAGGTGTACATTTGATTTGAAAATCTTGTAAGGTTTGCATCATCCAAAGGAGTTGAGTGCAACAAGATGCGGCAGCCACATATTCTGCTTCAGCAGTAGATAAGGCAATAGAACTTTTCTTCTTACTGAACCAAGATACCAACCGAGGCCCCATATAGAATGCACCACCACTTGTGCTTTTTCGATCATCAAAAGTTCCTGCCCAATCTGCATCAGAGTAAGCATGAAGAGTAAGATCAGCATTCTTTGGATACCATAGTCCAAAGTCTTGAGTTCCTTGCAGATATTTCAATATTCTTTTGACAGCCTGAAGATGAGACTCTTTTGGATTAGCTTGGAATCGTCCAACAATCCCAACAGCAAGCATAATGTTTGGTCTAGTCCCAATGAGATAAAGTAGACTTCCTATCATTGATCTGTATTCTGGTTGATTCACCATGGGGGAATCATCATGAGAACTGAGATTGCATCCAGTTATCATTGGTGTACTTACAGGCTTGCATTCTTCAATGCCATACTTCTTCAAAATTTGCTTAAGATATTTTGCTTGTGATAGGAATATACCATCTGCAGTTTGATGCACTTGTAATCCAAGAAAGAATGTTAGTTCCCCAAGTAAAGACATCTCAAATTCTTGCTGCATAACAGAAGAAATTTTTTGACTCAAGGATTCTTCATTACTCCCAAAAATGATATCATCAACATATACAATCACAATCAAAAGTTTGCCATGTTCAATTTTTGTGTATAAGTTGCTATCAGCAGACCCCTTTGAAAATCCTTGTTGATGGAGATATTTATCAAGACGATAGTACCATGACCTTGGAGCTTGTTTGAGACCATATAGAGCCTTCTTAAGTTTACAAACAAGATTCTTATCATTTCCCAAAATGAATCCCTCTGGTTGTTCTATATAAACTTCTTCTTCAATATCACCATTGAGGAAAGCAGATTTGACATCCATTTGATAGACTTTGATTTGTTGAGAACTTGAAAAGCAAGAAACATTTCTAGTGGCTTCAAGTCTAGCTACTGTGGAGAAAAAAGTTTCTTCAAATTCTATACCTTCTTATTGAGTGTACCCTTTGCAAACCAATCCTCGCTTTGCTTCTTATAACATCCCCATTTTCATTTAACTTGTTCTTGAATATCCATTTGGTTCCAATTACATTTTTATCATGTGGTCTTGGTACCAATTCCCAAGTGTGATTCTTTTCAATTTGATCAAGCTCTTCATTCATGGCTTCAATCTAACATTCATCTTTGCTAGCTTGATTGACATTTTGGGGTTCAATTGTGGATAGGAATGCCAAATAGATAGAAGATCCCACAAGAATCCTGATCCCTCCTTGTTTGTACACCGATTCCTTGTTTCCTAAAATTTGAGATTCAGATGATTCTTTTGAACATATCTGGAAGGAGCCTTTTCAGATAAATCATCTTCAGGTTCTTCATTGGATCCTCTGTCTATATCATTCCTATTTGATGTAGAAGGACAATAGTCACCATCATCTTCTTCTGTTGTTTGTTTTTCTTCTTTAGGGGCTGTAGGAGACTTATCAATGACAACATCAATACATTCAAAAATCTTTCGAAGCCTTTTATTGTAACATTTGTATGCTCTGCTTGTAGATGAGTAACCAAGAAGTATCCCTTCATCTGATCTAGGTCCAAACCTGCCAAGATTTTCATTATTATTTTTGATAAAGCATTTACTTCCAAAATCTCTAAAATGCTTCACAGAGGGAGAGTTACCATACCAGAGTTCATATGGAGTTTTGTCACTATTTACCCAAACATGTGCCTTGTTGAGAATGTTTGTTGTTGTATGTGCTGCTTCTCCCCAGAAAATGTCAGGTGTTCCAAAATCATCAAGCATAGCTCTAGCCATTTGTTGAATTGTTCTATTCATTCTTTCTTCTACGCCATTTTGTTGTGGAGTGCCAGCTACAGAAAACTGTCTTTTTATGCCATGTTGTCTACAAAATTCAATTCATTTGATGTATATTCTCCTCCTCGATCAGATCTAAGACATTTGATTTTTAGATCCAATTCATTTTCAACCAGTGCTTTGAAGATCTGAAATTTCTCAAATGCTTCATCTTTGTGTTTGAGCAATCCAATCCAACACATTCTAGAGAAATCATCAATAAATAATATATAGTATTCTTCTCCTCGTGGTGAATTTTTCCTCATAGGTCCACAAATGTCAGTATGAACAAGTTCAAGAGGCCTACTTGATGATCCTTCTTTGGCATTAAATTGTACTCTAGTTTGCTTACCAAACTGGCAGGATTTGCATATGATACTTTCTGGTAGAGTAATATTGGGAAGACCATGAACAGCTTGAAGTCTGCTTGCTTTGTTGATTTGAGAGAAACTCAGATGCCCCAGCCTTCTATTGCATAGCCAATTTTCTGAAGATTTGCTCAAGTAACATTGGTCTTTGCAGTTCTTCAATACATACAGGTTGCTTGGATTTCTTTTCCCTTTTATAATAGTTCTACCTGGGATAAGACACACATTCTTTTGAACTAAATACAACTTAAGCCTTGATCACACATTTGACTTACACTTAACAGGTTATGCCTTAATCCATCCACATACATGACATCATTAGCCTTCACCTTTTCTTTTAGAAATACGGACCCTTTTCCTTTAATTCTTGTGGAATTATCTTTCCAAATGTGCTTTATTCCTTATCTAGAGCATTATATGTAGAAGTTTGCTTTGTCCATGTCATGTGTCTTGAAACTTACTATCAATACTTTTCGGCTGATTTTCTTCTGCTACGCAAATAACGCTATCCAATTTTCAACTTTGTGTTCTTCTTTTCCATACTTTGGAACTTGAGAGGAATGTGTTGAACTTTAGGCTGGACTTTTCTCCACATTAAGTTCTTTTCATGGCAAGTTATTGCAATAAGCACATTCTTCATTTTGAAGGAGAAAAGTTATTTATAGTGTTCTTCTTTGGTTCAAATATCCATCACTTTTCTTTCTTGCTTCTCTTGTCATGATGATTTTATGCAACACATTGAGCTTGTAGTAGAGACATGACATGAAAATGACATGCATTAAAGTGTCAAGTTGCGATCATGAAATCTTCTATTTGAATTTACATGTTGATTATTTTAGCGAGAGAAATCCCTGTTAGTATTCCTTGTATTGTGATGATCATGCTTTACATAGAGTTATTTATTCCCTTGCTAGGTAGGTAGAATGTAGTAGACAGTTGTAGCTTTCTTTTAGATAATTTGGTCTTTGAAGCTTGAAAGGATATAGGTATATCAGGGCTGTCTTAATGAGTGATTGAACGTGATAATCTCATCAGAGTTTCAGATCCTTTGTAAATCTAAGATTAAATTAACACTTTCTCTTTAGTTCTTTTCTTAGGGCTACTTCACATTCTAATTTTTCATTATGTTTCTACTTCATAAGTACGCCTTTTAGTCTCTATGATTATTTACTTTCTTCCTTATATTTGAGTTGATTGTTTTGATCAAGAAAATCATTGTCATCTAGAGCATCCATAAGCATCCTTGCCTCGTCTCTAGAATTATTTTCAAATGCCAGCGAAGTCACGAGATCTTTTGTTCACATTCTTCTCACTGTCGGATAACCTTATCACATCTTCATTTTGTATGTGTTTTCTTAGTGCCGATCGGTTCAATTCATGCTTGCTACTTCTTTCTCTTTGAGATGTTACTCTATGAGACATTTCTGGTATAATGACCAACTCTTCCACAGTCTAAAACATGCTTGAAAGGAATCTTACCTTTGAATCTTCGGTCCCTAGTTGGGTCTTCTCACAAGAAGTTTGCCTCATCTTCTTAAGGACATATCCATTGCATACCACGGTTTTGAACTTCTTTCCCTTTTGTATAGTTTTAAACAGTTTCTTTGACTTGAGATGGTCCTACTCATTTCTCGCATGAATTAATATACATGATTTTCCTGAAGAATTTTGAATATCTTTGTTTTTTTTTCTTCAAGGGCAGAAACTTTTGATTCAAATTTTGCCGTTAATGACCTTAAAATTTCTTTCTGCTTGAAAATAGTGTCGGATATTGTTTCACCTATATTTCTCTATCGATTTCACAACATCATCAATACGTAAAAAAGCCCGCTGTCTCTATTGCTATGCATCTTTAAATTTTCATATTCAATTAAGAGGTTGGAGTTTTGCACTTTTACTATTTACATCATCCTTCATAACTTGAAATGATTTTTGTCTATATTTTCTTTTATTTGTATTCTAATTGCATGACGACAAATTATGATTAGGTTAGACTTGGTTATAGCATTGACCGCTTTTGCGTTTGATTCATAATTCTTCCTTTCGATTCAGATATTTGTTGGTGTAAGCGGCTTGATATTGATATCCTTGTTCATGACAGCCATACACTTGACTCCCATAGGCAGGAACCAGGATCTCATTCTTACTTTCCGGAAGATTCATTCGCTTCCTTCATTATTGAAGAAGCAGGGGCTTGATAGATATACTTCCCCTCATGATTGCTCATCTTGCTTGATCTTCCTTCAACGGCTAAGATTTTCGAAGGACTCTGATATATTGTTGGAAAAATCTTGAGAGGTGAATACGATGTTAAGATTTGCTGGAATGCCTTTTCATTCTTTAATAACCCATACGCTACTTTAATGAAACGGACTCGCGTATGCGGATACCTTTACGGAGACTCGGTAACTACCTGAGAGATATTAATAAACAATCAATTCTTCACTTAGATCCTTGCATTTATTCATTCGCCAGATGTTCTTATAGCATTAAGCATATGTGAGTATTATAAATGAAACATCACACACAAAAAGCACATCACACATGAACACCATGATTGCAAGTTGGAAACTGAAATTAGGAGAAAACCACCCATTGCCCGTTGTCTCAGCCTTCAATATTTTATTATAGAAAATATATTACAATCATGTCTTGGTCTTGGAGACTTATGCAAATAACGGGCTTACTGCCAAAAACAACAATCTTTCTCTGCAATTTGACCTCCACACAGGAAGGGAGCAACAACCCCCACCTTCCGTTTACCAGCCTCACCTAGAGGAGCTACACCACGATCTTGGCACGACTCTGTGACGAGCTTCTACTTTTGTTGCAGGGGCTTCAACCCTCGGATCACTGCCAGGACCATGTTTCATCAATTTCAATGGGATCATGACTCCAACTGCAACCCTTCACTCTTCAACAAACATGCTTTGCCCAATGCTACAGCGACAGTCGGAGCACGCAACAGGATAATAGGAAGTTAACGGAACTCCAGGCAGACTGTTAAGGCTTACATTCAACTTTGAGACATTAATTTGATTCCATACGCGCTTTTAGTATATCAGACAGATGTGTATGTACGCGTGTTTTCTCGACGATCTCGTATTCTTAGGTAATTCTTAAATAAACCTAACTTCCCATACGCGCTTTTCACCTTGAGCAGAGCCGCGTGGCACGCGCTTTTCACAAAACTGCTTTGTATGGATCTATAAAGATGCTTGCTGGCAGTTTAGATCTGTAGACTTCCTTTGATTTCTTGAAGCTTCTTCAGGCAGTTTGCGCGAGGTCTTCATCACTTCTTTTCGGATCATCCAAGAGATTCACATTTCAAGATCTAGAGATCTTGAACCTTCATTGTGTTCATAGATGCATCATAGATTCGGGTCTATCAGTGAAGCGAGAGTTTAACCATGTGGAAAATATCTTGGGAGTGAAGTATTCATTAAAGCCAGTTCCATACTCACACTCATGATATGCCTGATAGTTGCTTCTTTATATGAGTTTACCCTTTTTCAATACCATGAGCCAAAACTACATTGCTTGAGTGGTATTCATAGATAGAGTCCTGAGCGAATCGTACTCAATACAATGGGTCAATACCATGGTGATTCTAGTTTTCACTTCTCAAGCCTTTACCCCTTTGCTCCTGCTTTGGAAACTTAAGCACATTATTTCCACAGCATGACTGCTACGTGACTTCTCCCTAGACAAACCGTATTCCTTGGAACATGCTACTTTCCATCATGTTCTAGCACATCTTGACTTCCCATTCCTTTATCATTACCTTATGCTCATTGTATGTACATCAAATTTACATCATTTAACAAGTTCATCAAGACATATTCCATGAGGACAACTTCACTCCAAGTAGGTTGCCATCATCTTCATCGGTGGGGTTGCCATCAAGGACCTTTTCCAGGCATCATATTCATAACAAAGGATACCATGTCTGTCGAATCACACATTGCCTTGATGTAAGATCTATGAAGAAATTAGCCTTGAGCTCTGTGATATTCTGTTATTCATCAAACAAATTGGTTGATATTCGGGACATTGATTCACCACTGATGCATAAATCCATGTACGTACTACCCAAAAATCCTTGTTTTTATGTTACGCGTGTTGGTTCCTAAGAAACAGAGCCAGTGCCTCACATATATTAAGTCCCTATATTAATAGTGTGTGTTCCTTATTATGTTAGTGTAGCCCCCCTTATTATTGTTGTATCCCTGCTTCTGCTTTTATTATTGTGCACATACATTATTATTGTTCGTGTTCGAGATTACATTATTATGGACTCCTATATATAGAAAAGAGTTTTGTCATTTGTATGATCCAAGAATTATTCATTCATGTAATGTATTGAAGGATTTCCTCTCGAAGTGGCTTCTTCTAAGAGCATTGATATCTCTTTCTTCTATTTTTGGAGTTGATTTCACAACATTTGGTATGGAAAGGCTTTGGATTCTAGGGTTTCGTTGCTCCGGAAAAGGTCATCGTGGAATTTTGCTAGCATTTTTTGTCTCTGAAGGTTAAGGCGAAATTTTAGAAACGTTGTTGGTAATTAAATCTATAGGAAGGTGATCCCTCGCCTAAGTGGGTCTAGCTTTAGCGACAAGCTATAATATAGGTGTTCGCGAATGGACGGAGATTCGATGAATGACTTACTGGAAGATCTCTGTTTATTTTGTGTCGCTCGGAAAGAGTGGCGCCTCTCGCTCTTGGTTTGACGGATCTGATCATTTGGCATAAACTCGAACGTTTGCCACCGCACACACAAAGAAACAACAATGATATACAACATACTAATCCACATTCGTAACTATCGGTCGATGAAAGACTAATCAATTGTCATCAACAAGGTGGCGATGAATAATACCATGGTGGATATGTGTGGCTCAGAAAGATTACCTTAGCTTGCTTCTTCGATTCTCCAGGGTTCAGTGGACGCGTCTCATAAAGGCTCATCTGAAATTAGGGTTCAGGGCTCTCTCTCTGAGATTCTACTTGGTTCTACCTTCTCATGCTTGATACTCATCTATAGTATCTGCTCCCAGTTGCTTATGCAATATATGCTTCTTTTAGCTTTCAAAAGGATAAGGCCTATTTATATAGAGAGGGAGAAGTTAGGATCCTATAATCATGGAAAGGAACCTACTATCTTCAAAGGTATTTTCCATGGGAGGTGAAACCACTACCTAAGGGAAGTTGGTGAAACCATCAACAACAACTGTGTGACTCATCCACGGGATGGTTAGAAGGAAAATTCCACTTCTATTTGTTAAAAAACATTCCCCTACATGGTAGAAAGCGAGACTCTGGCTGAGACGGAGAGCGCAGGTAACTTGGGGCTCCTGATCCTAAGTTACCACATATTAACGAAGATGGAAGTAGCTACTGCCTTAAGAGCCAAAACATGGGTTGCCTTGTGCTTTTTGAGGAAATGTTCAACGGGAGAAATGATCATGTATAGAAAGGGATGAAAGAGTGGGATTACAGTGAAACTCCTCCTGAAGTCATGGGAAGACCACTCCAATATTAAGGGTGAGGGATTTTGGAATGATTGAAAAAAATTTGTGTAACAAACACGGAAAAGAAAGAAATCAGGAACATAAATGCAGATTTTAAACTGAGTTTCTGATATTTTAGAATACAGTCTTGTGATTAGATCTTGTTAAAATTAAAGTTTATCTCAGGAATTAGTCATTAGAATATTCATCAATCTCTCTTTGTGCATCGGATTGGAATTTTGTAAAAAAGTGGTTTTGGAAGTACATATATTTTGGTTCCTTTATATCAATTTAGAGCTGGGAAGACTTCGGTGATGCGAGTAGAATTCAGTACAAGTTAAACTCCAGATGAGTCCATAATTAGGTCATTGTGAGCGATTGGACATGCTGACTTCAGAGTCAAATCATGTATAGAAATTGTAGCATTAAAGAAAATTGGAAAATTTCTGGGTACTAAATTTTAGATATTAAAGATCCAAAATCACATAGATAATTCAATTTCAATGCTCAAGTTTCATAAAATCCAAAGAAAAAGGTGTGTGTTGGTTTTCCCAGAAACATACACATAACGTTTGTTTGAAAAGATTTTGAAGTAGTTTAGGGCATATTTTAGAATTTTATAGGTATTGGGTTCTATAATGCCTCGAAAAATAATTACACATAATTAAGCCTCAAAAATCTATACTATGACGCATTAAAGGAAAATTTAATTATGAGATATAAATTACGGTACCAAGTGCAACAAGTTTAGAATCTGAAAACAAACAAAGATATGCAGATGGTTTAAAAAGCACATAAAAATGAGGCTATTCAGAATGGTTTAGAAGGATCAAATAATATCTAATATGGATCATAAATTAGTGGAAGATGTATCACATCAAGCATCAACAAGAGTTCTCCAACTCTCAAGGATAACCTAACTTTGGTGAAGTCAAACTCTTAGGCTATGAGGAAAAGTCAACATACATCGAAAGAAGTTCTACAAAGCGATCATGAAATAAGGAGCACAAACAGTACGATGAAATTTCGAGTATCTCGGCAAATGGAAGAAAATTTCTTGTGGAAGGTTACTACATGGGAGGATGAGAATTTTATCACACAGGAAGCATCAGCTCAATGAGTCACTGAGACAGCATTTGGTTTGGAAAGAGGGCATGTTAAGTCCCTATATTAATGATATAGTCCACCATTATTAATTCTTGCTTCTTTATTATTGCATATTACAACTCCATATTGTGTGTGCCCTTACATTATTATTGTTAGGTCATTAGTTACATTGTGGCTCCATGGACTCTATATATATAGAAAGGTTTTTGTCATTTGTATCATCAAAATTGTTCATTCATATGTAATGTATTGAAGTTTCCTAAATGGCTGGCTGAGCATTGATATCTCTTTTATTATTTTAGTGGTTTACAACATGTACACATATGGGTCAACTATGGAAAAATGTGGCTACTGTTGATTCCTTCCACACCAATAGTACAATAATTGCTATAGCACGTGTGATGGAATGCCTTCATTCATCTGTACTTCTTGAAATTCCTCCAAAAATCCATATACTATGGTAAGCTACAGTTAAAAATAGTTTACTGTGGCTGCATTAAAGTATTCTACACAAAAATTAGCAGATGTTGAACTACTCACCTTGCATTTTGGCATGATTTTTCTGCAGAAAGTGTGCGAGAAGAAGTACTCTTAGTCATTAATAGATTTGATGTATGGCCTTGTAGCTTCTTTATCGATATTACTTCTTCTTCATTTTATTAGTGTTTCTGTATCACAACTCATATGAACTCCTCGATTAGGGTTCTTACGTATGTTAACACGGTGATTCTTCTTATCAACATTTCATCTATTGGAATCCTCTCTCCTGACAGGTATTTTTCTTATATAAATCAAAGTTTTCCAAACATATCATGTTGATATCTATTGAGCACGAAGTGTGGGACAGTTCAACATATTCTTGAAATATTTTCTTCCCATGAGCCTTGGCACCACTAGTGTGGCTCCAGCACAGTGACTTTAGCCTCTGATGTCTACCTTGGTGGGGGCTACACTGCTTGGTTCAAATTAGGGATACTTGCTTCACATTAGAGTAAAGTCCCAATCCTCCATCTTAGACTACAAAATTTTCCCTAGTGTGGATCTTTTATTAAAAGCAGTGCCCTGGCAAACAACTATAGCGGTGTGAAAGCACAAACCTTCACACCGATATAGGTGCAGCCCAGGCTTGGCCTCCAGCTTTACCTTCTACCAGTGATGCCATGTCTGGTGCTTGTGAGTTCTTAAACTGTCGACCTCAATTTCTAGTATCTAAACTTTGAGTTCAATTTCTTACCTCCATATCAAGATCATGTAGTTTCTTGTCCTTATCCTGGCTTCATGCTGATACTGTTCACTCCTTAAGTGTCTTCCTCAAAGATTGTCTAACTCTAGGGGACGTGTTCTCTCTTTACTACTTTTCTTTGGTTGCGCTTCTTCAACAATTGTTTCCCTTGCAGAAACCTAAGGCTTTTGTGTATGATTGGTGGTGTAACACTATAATGATTCCAATTAATCTTATTGATAGAAATTGTCTAGAAATTTCTTAAAACTCTTCTCACACATATAGTAAAATACTTTATTCTCACTTAAAGGCTTAAATTCTCAATTTGAATTATCAAGAAGCAAAGCGTCAAAATCATAGATCGAGGACCTTGTTTATAAAAAAATTGAATTTGAAAATCATGAATATATTATATTTGGTTCATTTAATTCGAGATATGGTGGAAAAATTCAACAGTTGTCTTCATAAATTCATTTCCTCCACTTGGCATAATGGAAGCTTTCTTGTAATGTCAACTTTTTCCTTCCAGGTCATATTTATAGAAAAATTGATGAGCCACTCCATACTATTAACTATGATTCATCCTTAATTGTGATTCTTGGTTTCCATATCTCATCTCACGTTGATGTTCCTTGACTAAATTCTTTAGGTTTCTCCATACTAGTGACAACTGTGTATTGATCTTCATTTAATTCATTCTTGATATTTTATAGTCTGCGATACCACATTTCAACTGAAAATAAAAGCGCTAATAACACATATAGTGATTTAGGTTGACTCTAAGAATAGGTCTTCACTTAACATATCACCAATCTTCTGACTATAGTCCTGAATCGTACAGACATCTTTGGTGAAACTATACCTCCATGAAGCTGTGCACGATGATTAATAAGATCTAAAAGTTGTTTGAAATTTCTTTTGGAACCTAACTGCTATCTGCTCCTGATGTGCAGTTCTTCATTATGATCTTCTTCTTGATGTATCTATCATATAAACATATCCATGACTTTGTGCTAATAGAAACCAACAATAAGCATGTCTTCTCTTGAACAAGCAATCATCATTTGTACTTCCATTGTATCATGATGCCATAATATATATGATTACCAAGTTTGTAAAACTTGAAAACAATGTACTCCATAGCTGCTTCTTCTTTTGTAGATCAACTGAGTTTTATCAGGTCAATTTCTTGCATGTTTTGTCAGTACTTGTACATATTGTATTCATAAGTCAATGGTTGTATTTCAATTACCACTTTTGTGGTGCTGTCAAATATCTATTAAAGCTTCAAACATACATTTTCTAGGATGATGTGGTGTGCTTTTAAAGTGATTCATAAGTGCAATACGAGCATAATAAGTCTTCAAGTAACGAACCTATTAAGTTCATCATAATCTTTGGACACCAAAATCGTTTAGTATATAAAAATATGAACTTCTCGGCCAGGTATACATCATTTTCATGATCCTTGATAGGATTTGGTAATAAGCCCACCTTATGAATATTTTTTCGATGATTGTACCTGTATGGATCTTATTTGTTGTTGGAAAATCCCTTGTCACGTCGTTTCAGTATTTATATGGTTGAAACATTTCTTATATATATTACTATTCTTTCCATTATGAGATCAAAATATACAAACCAAAACTCCTTTGCATCCTTATGGATTGTAGGCTATAACCCATCTCTCAAATATTATATAGGTAATACCTTTCCGGCCATAATGTCCTCCTGCAAATCTCATGAGGATTCTTTAAAATGTTCTTCTTTCTTGTTACATTCTATCATATAGTGTTATGGATCCATTTTGTGGATGTCATAAATAATAATCATTTTCTTGACTACATCTAATACATCTCTTTAAAAGTAATTATAGCTACAGAAAAAGCATTCTGGTAATAGCTTGAATAATGTCTACGAAAGTGATGTCATGACCACTGATTATGAATAATTTCACATCGAGGTATATCAATACTTTTGGGATCTTCTCTTGACATATTCTTGACATATGATCAAACTGAGTTTTAATCTTCTCGTTTGAGCTACAACAAATCTATACTCTGAGGCAACAACAATAATGACACATTGCTACTCTCAGGCAGACTTAATAATAAATACTTGGCTGGGTGATAATTGAACATCCCCAATTAAACCAAAAATAATGTGACTGTAAATTATGAACCATACTCAACCTTATAACACCTTTATGATAATTCTTCCTCTTTGCAGATGGTTTTTTCTTCTTTCATAAAATCTACAGGTGATAAATTTCTATTATCTCTGGTTGTACAATATTATTTAACCACCATATGATCACACTCATTGTGTATGAGTCCTTATTCGATGTAGAAGAAAGCTAAATGGGCGTGATTACCATCTTCATATTAAATATATAAAGGCTCTTTTTAATTTCTTGATACAATGAAAAGTAACACTGTTACTAAATAATTTCATCAATGGTGATTATTTTTATATATAATAAATAGAATAGTAACTTCAAGTATATCCAAGTATTATTAATATAGTTTTATTTCTTATCTTAGATAGGTTCTTACAGTTGCAATAGGTATTATTCTGCAGGTCCATATTGATCACATACGAAAAGAATTTTATTAGTATACCCAAGAATTACACAAAATATGCACTTCTTAAATTCAATAGTATTTGATATTGCTAATATCAACATCATCTCAAGTAACATCTTCTTCATATTAAAGCGCTAAATGTCAAAGATAAACCTAAACGTTTTTCTTTCTATAGCGAAATTTTTACTACTGATTGTACAAATATGGCGAAGACATTCTTAGAAAAAAAGGCATCACACATTCTTTAATAAACAACCATCTATAAAAGGATTGTCTTTATCTTCTTCTAGTGCAATTTACTCAATAATTAGCGAAAATACATATGTGAAAGAATAAGCCTCCTACCCTCCTACGTTTTCCAATAACTTTGTCTTGTGAATGGTTTGGGAAAGTTCATACAGCATATTCAATTTCCTTGGGTCCCCTTATTTCGGATCTGCAAACCCTTTGCCTTCTTTTTGCTTGAACTGCCATGGGACTTACCCATTCACATGATTTGACAAGTTCAGCAGCCAGTCACTTGCTTTGATCTTCTCTAACTCTTCCTTCACTTTCCTTGTGTTGGATTCATGTGGTATGAATGTTTTCTTGTATGACACATCGAGGTTTCAAGGTAAATACTCCTGCTTTCTAGAATCTCCTACTACCCTTCAGTCAAAGAAAACTTTGCTGAGAGAATCTTGATACTCATGCAATGACTGCTGCAACATTGCTAATTGTGTCTTCTGTCACTGGCCTCTAATACGTGAAAATTTATGTTCTTCTTTGTTAATATTCACCTTATTCATCTTCTTTGGTACATGAATGTGATTATTTCGAGTTCTAGTCAAAACACGCGATGTCCTTAATTCTGAGGATATCAATATTGTGTAGATCTTAACCATCTCTTCATTTTCCGTACAACAATCCATTATGTGATGCCTTTGCGTGATCCTATCTGGCTAAGCACAGTTAACAGTGCATTTGTGTCCTTAAAAACCCATGTTCTAACTTCTAGAAAGGCACCATCAATGCAGGACAATCATCTTCAAAACTAAATGGTAGTGTCCACTTCATTAAATGTTCTACAGTTTTTCATGTATGTCGCAATTGACCAAAGATGCAGTTCATGGTGGCTGGGAATAAATACTTGTGAAAGAACACATTTACCCAAAGTTGAAGCCTAAACGCTTATATATGCTCCAGTGTGCTTGCCATCAACACACAACGATTTTACAGTTTTCACCAGGCCAAAAGCCATCTTCATCATGCAAATACTCTTTCCAACTCCTATATTCTCTTTATGAGTACCCCACCATCCCAATAGATGTATCGAACTCGGCCAAATCTGGGCTGCATATATTCATACAGTGCTTCCTTTTCAAATTTATCCAAAGAAAAAGACACACATATCGTATCCCATCATAATAAAGTCCATACCTGCGAAGTTGTGCGACAGTGATCTTGTGATTCTTTTCAAAAGTGATCTTGTAGTTCATCACACTAGTCTAAGGGATAGTTCATGCAACCCCAGTTCTACCCAGTTACGGCTCCTCCTCGGAATATGAAGTACCGAATTTGTCATGTTTCCTTGGCAACTTCCAGGCTGCGGTCAGTTAGTCAATCTTCCTCCTTGGCTATTATCTGTAAAATATTTCAATATATACGGCATTGACACTCTCACTGCAGAGGCTTTGTATACCTCACTCACAGGATGGGTCCTAGGAACAATGACCCTCACATCGCCTTTGAACACCATTTGTCTCCTCTTTCGTTGATTATTGTGTGTACAGGTGAAGCACAATCCAAAATCCAACGGCGCCATATATGAATTTATGTCATCTACAATTTCCATTACTTCGAAATATGGGAACCTTTACCTCCCTTCAGCTATCTATAGCACTTAAATATCCTTCCACGAGGATGATCTTTTTCTGGTTGGCCATCCTCAGATGGATCGGTAATCATTACGCTTTGTTTTCCCACATTCTCTTCTTAAAGTTTTCTTGGTAACCACATTGGCATCGAGCCCAAATCTAAGATTACCTAATCC